>JAKEPQ010001005.1:94085000-94314629 GCA_024500445.1 Entomyzon cyanotis
CTCTTTTGCAAGATTTCATCTTTGATACTAGTCTTTGGCTAGTGAGTACTTGTTCAGGTAGCTGGGAAGGCAGAGGAGTGTTTACCTCCTTTTTGGTGCAATGCACATGGATGTGGGGGTGTGGTATTTGTGTATGTACCCACATGTGGGCGATATGGAAAAATGTGGCTTATTTCCTCTTCCCACTTCCATTTAAGTAATACACTGATATAAATGTTTTAATCATAACAGTGGTGAAGTTTTAAACTGCTTTACTCTTTCATTGGGTTTGTGTGTTTTGCTGTTTGGTTGGGGTTTTTTAAGTGAAAAACTGTAAAAAATAATGTGTATCTGCTGAATCACTCTGCTGCAGGAAAAGATGAAAACCAAAAAAACCCTCTTCAGACTGCAGTGGTTCTGTGGAAAATGATTTACAGATTTTTCTGTAACAGATACATTTGAAAGTCATTGTTAAATGGCCCTTAAACTGACTTGCATCTGATACAAGCTGGTGTTGGTGTAGGAGAGTGCTGTATAAAACAAGTACAGAACAAATTCTGACCAGATCCAAGTCTAACAGGATTATTCACTCCTTTTTTTCTTTGTCTGAGATTGATGATCCAAATCACCTAAAATGGTCAAAAGGTAGTCAGATCCAAGGTATAATAAGTCCATGAAGGATTTGGGTTTGCTGTCATCACTCAACATGTGTAATTAATTATGAGCTTAATTATATGGGTTTGTAGTATGTTAATGTGCAAGGTACACATGGGCATTTACAGCAGTTGGTTTTTTGTACTCGTTCCTTCAGTATTTATGCACAAGAGCCTTAGGTTGGATTCATGAAGTTAACACAAGTAGGGAGTGCTGATTCCTCATTATTCCAGAGGAAGAGAAGCACTGAGACCTGTTAACAGAATCTCTTGTGCAGGGGTGGCAGAACTGCACCGTGTTTCTGAGGTCCAGTCCGTGCCAGCCATCATTCTCACCAGCTCCCTCTGGCATGACCAGGCAAAGCCCAGTATGTGCCTAGTGGCTCATCCCAGTTGGAAAGCCTGGGATGAAGCCAGGGAGGGCAGCAAGCTGTTTGCCAGGGACTTGTGCAATAGGGGTAGTATTGGCAAGAGGGAGAGCACAGGAATACTGGAGGGAAAATAAAAGGAGTGTCAGACACTTAGGCCAGGACTGGTGGGAGATACAAATGTTTAAATTGGCATCATGCCCTAACATTAGCCAAAAGGTGCAGAACCTTGTTAAATTGCTCAGTGGGAGTTCAGACCCAAGCCTTGTGCAGTCTGGGGAGTGCAGGATAAGCCAGACATGTACAATAGAGAATGATGGGAAAGCCATTCACAGGAATGCTTTCTTTTATAAACTGTATTTTTATCGGACAGCTTTTTAATTTCTGTTATCAAAGCTTGACTAAATGCTTCCCGCTCAAGACTGCTTGAGGGAGTGAGACTGGGATTTAATTCACTAGAGATATCTTAGTTCCATTTTGTTTTGGGTAGCAGCTGCTGATCTGATTAAGTTACTCCATGGGAAAAAATATTTTTATTGAGTATGTTCTGTATGTATGATACATGCTTGAATTATTAATGGTGCTGCTTCCTACAATCTGTGAGAAGAGAACTGCTCACAGGAGTTCTTGTAAACTTGTGCAAAGAGGAGGTCTAGAACGGCAAAGTCTGAGAGCTTCAGGCAAAGATTGATGTCTCTGTAGCAGGACAATGTCTGGAGAGTACTTGCCTCCTGGTGTCAGGTATTAAAATATCTTTTTATTGAAGAAAACCCAAACAAACACCAAAATCCAACCTCAAAGAAGTATTTATCCTTAGCACCTGCTTCTGGGCAAGTTGACAGGTAAGAGTTCTTAAAATATTTTGTATTGTTTTAAATTATCTTGTCTCTTAAGTGTCTCTAATGTTCTGAGGAGCTTACAGCTTCTGATAGAACAACAGGAGCACCTTTTTAATATGACACCCACCAATAATGTTACCATGTGTAAAATAAGTTTTCAAAATTTTCTTAGTTGTGGTGGATATAGTTTATTGTTTTGGTTTGAATATTTTTCTTTATAATAATCCACTTCACACTAGGTATTTTTCACACCTAGCCCTGAAGGTGGTACAGCTGTGGCATTATGCAGTACCTTTAGCATAGCCAGTGAATATAGTGGAGACTGAAATAAGCACTGCTTTGGAAACCCAAGCACCTGCAGGACAGCTGGCTATCATTTAATGGAAACAATGTGATTTCCTTTTACTTTGTTGCTGCCATGGAAGCTTTCTAGTTGTCTGTAATTCCCTGTGTTTGGAATGCCAGTGCTGAGTACTGGAGCCACTGGAGAGAGAGAGCAGCATAGAGCTGCTGCTGGTTTCTCAGTTGTAGCTGGAAAAGGTACTCTCCATAAGCAATCAGTTAAGGTGCCTTATGGTAAGGAAAGGGAAGCTTTTCCCATGAAACCATGGAAACTTGAACACGTGGGCTTTACTTTGCCAACTGTGCACCTTTCTGATCTGCCAGTTTGGTTGCTATGTGGTCCCTTGTTGGGAGTGTCCTGTGGACTGTGTGAGGTTGTGTCTAACTGGGACTTTTAATCTGCATCTGGCAAACAGGGCCTTATGGGATCTTCTGTTTTGTTTCATGTTAAGACTGAATTCTGCATCCCACATTCTGTCTAAGAGAAGTGTCCAAGAGAGAAGGTTTTTATTAAAAATAATATGTTTTCCCAGAAACTTCTTTGTGAAAGCCAACTCTTTTGCATTCCTAGTAACTTACTTTTTCCTCCTTTGTTACGGGATTTGGTAATGCTGAAAAAAATTCAGGAGTTTTCAGGATGTCTCCAGGAGTTTAGGGTCATTGGAGCCATACAGCATTGATCTTCCCTTCATGGAAATCTCACATTCCTACAGTTAACAGCTGCATACTTTACACAGAGAAAAAAGGTATAGAACATGTTAGCGTGGTGAGAAGAGGTTGAAGGTGTGAAATGGGAGTACCAGCAAGGCTGGTCAAAGAAAGCCAGATGTATAGAGAGATGAGTAGGAGAGTAGAAAGAGAAAATGACAGACTAAATGTTTAGAAGTTAGGAAGAACTTTACCTAATTACTTACCTACAGTGCCTTGTCCAGATAAATGTTATGTTCAGGCTTGAACTTTAACCTCCATATTGAAGACTGAGGATGGGCTCTCATCATGAATGTTCGGTCAGCTGGTGTGTCACTGATCCTTACCTTTCTGCAGGACAAAAAATACCTTCTTCTGTAGCTGTCCTTGATGTTCTGAAAAATGAACGTTTTGCTTGTAGTGGTCTGATTTTTAACCATTTCACTTTGTGCTCTTTCCTCAGAGGATGTGCTGAGTAAAGATGCTGGGGAGTGTGCAATATGCCTGGAAGAGCTGCAGCAAGGAGATACTATAGCACGGCTGCCTTGCCTCTGCATATATCATAAAGGGCAAGTATTCCTTAGGATGGATATAAAATTTCAGAAGGTTGCATTTACTGGGTAATTCTTCTTAAGGGATGCTTAAACAATTGCTAGAACTTAGTTGCTTTTTGCATTTGAAAACAATCAACAAAGAAATAGCAGCAGCAAACCTAAAGATGTTTTTTAAATGACATCTTTCTGCATCTCCACCAAATGTATATGAATTTAATTTTCCCTGTCACAATCTTCTCATTCTTGCAAAATCACCTGGATGGGGAAGGAGTGTGCATCATGACTAAGGAGTTTAGGTCATGTGGGCTTAAGTTTTGTCAAATGCTGATAGAGTTGGGCACGAAGAGGGAGGAATGCTTTTCAAAGCTGTTTCTTGCTTTGTTTTCATAAGTGTCTGCACTTTACAGAAAGTAAAATGTTGATGCATGATATAAGCAAGATGAAAACGTTAGTAGTGAATTAACGTGTGTATAAAATCTGTAATTTGTAAAATGCCTCCTTAGAAAATTTTAACACTTAAATCTAGGTTTTCAACAGTGTTTAATACCCAAATATTACTGTGGTTTGGGGCTATTAATTTTTCCAGTGATGTGTGTATATGCATAAATTTCTTTGTATAATATAAAATTCTACCAGGCATTGAAATTGAGAAACCAATTTCTATTCATATGCTGCTGCTAAATGTTACTGATATTCGTGTCAATTGTTTTCATTTTTGTCTTGTATCCAACAGCTGCATAGATGAATGGTTTGAAGTAAATAGATCTTGCCCTGAGCATCCATCAGATTAAGACAAGATTCATATTTTTAGGTAATGTTTATCTACATTTCAACAATAAATATCTTGATTATCTGAAATAATTATACTATTTCTTTTCATTTGTGAATTTGCTACTGTGTCTCAGAACTGCAGTATTAATCAGTAAGAACTGATGTGTATTGTAATCTAGGTAAATGGTTCCTACATCCTTACATGCTATGGTCTTTCCAGTTTTAGTGCTGGAAAGTAGCAAGTCAGTGTCAAGAAAGCTTTAGCATTAACTTTTTAAGAGTATTTTTCCATAGAAATGAAACAAAATTAAAATAATACAATTGTGTCATTTTGGATTGTTCCAAGAGTACTGGCATGTATTTCTGACAGAAAGCTTTTGGTATCATATGTAAAAGTTGAAGCTAGGTATTTGCAAAACTACTTTCATGTTAATGCATTCCAGAATGTTTTAAATATATAAATAAATAAAAAATGTTGACATGTTTCTATCCATCCCATCTCACAGATGTTCACATTTTTCCAGCTTACATTTTGTGTTAACGTTTGCGGCTCTGCAATCTGTGTTAAAAGTTTAAAGGATAGTTTTATTCTTTAGTTGACTTACTCAAAAGCTTTATCTTATTTTAAACTACTGCCCCTAAGCCTTGCAAAGCACACCAACAGTCATCATAATTCGTAGAGAAAGAGAGATATCTGAAATTGTCTGGTAGCTGAGAGTTTGGATTTGTTGCTCTGAGGGAAATTTGAAAAAAAAAAACCATCTGAAGAGTATTCACTGGCATTTATTTGTGCATTTGTTCCGTGTTGTTTCACATGTCTGTGTTGCAGGGGTAGCAAAGAAAACCTCAAGCAAGATATCCTGCTACAGGGATAATTGTTTTAACCTCAGGGCAGTGTTAGCTGAAACTAATAAACATGCATTTCCCATACTGTCTCCAATCTCTGGTTGTGGCAGAAGCCTGCATGCTGTTCAAGAACATCTTTGTCTCTGTACATGCTCATGGCTGTCCAACCTCATGTTAAATTCTGTTTGCTTTTTTCACAGCAGGGATGGTGATAACTGGGGGCTTAGGAAAAAGGGGAAGGAAAACACAGTGGTTGTGCTCATGCTGTTTGAACGTGTTCTGTGCTGAAATGATGGTATTTTGTCTTCTGCTTTTCCAACAGCTGCTTCCACTGATCAGAAAACATAGGAGATGTGAGGTTCCCTTGCTGAACACAGCGTGCCTGGCTTGAGACTTACAGTTCTTTGTGGCTGAAAAAGGCAAAGATGGACAGTGACACGGAGAAAGCATTGCAGACACCTTTACTTGCCAGTAGTGCTCGGTATACCAAACACTCATGCAAAGGACACACAGGGATTTCGAAAATGCTGCACATCCTGTAACAATCGACTCCCCACAGACATTACTGACACTGTTTTGTATCAAAGGCCAAAGTTCCTAATTTCAGCCTAACTTCTGGTTCTGTGAAGAAGCGACTTATTGGACATGTTTCCTACTGCCTCCAGTGGAAGCGGAGACGTTCGATATGTGCTATCTGAGACCCTTGCAGGAGGATGGCCCCAGATTTGAGTGGGAACGTTTTCACCTTCTCGTTGGCTGAAGAACAGTAAATGGCAAACTAAATAAAATCTAACAGTGTGACCTTAATTTACTGAATTCACACCCTGTTTTACGTTCTTCACGTTTTTCAAGAACAGAAAACATAAACAGCTCTCCATAGGAATACTGTATTTCAAAGTTTTGTAACTAAACCTTTGTCACAATGCAGTCCAAAGAGTATAAACAAGACAGGTAACTAATTTATATTGATCAAGCTATAGAGATTGTTGAAATCTGCACATTGTATTGCTATTTAATTAACTAAAACATCTCTTTTACTGCTTGTGAGTAAAAACGACAGAAGAAAATGCAGCAAAGCAAAATCTTACAGCTATGCAACTTTTTTTAAAATAGGAAAAAGAAAAGAATTACCAATTTTAAGTGCTGCCAGTTAAGGTAATTTGTTTAACGGGTATTTTTTTAAAGATGTTTCAGGTAATTATTTTATTGTATTACTCTCATCTCCAGGCTGCCTCCTGAGGTGTAAATGAATAACTGCAAATGTGGGCACAGCGAGAGGTTTTTATAGGCATGGGCAAGATAACATCGAGGTGGGATTTGTGTTTAATTTTTCAAAGATGTGCAAGTTCATGTTTCCTTGTTTGAATGTTTTTTTTGGTGGCAGGACTTGTAGTACTTTACATCTAAACCCTTGATGTCTTCATGTGGAGACCAGCATTTGACAGTGTGGGGTTTTGTTTTGTTTGGGTTTTTTCCTTTCTTTTTTTTTTTTTAAATGCATCTGCATTTGTTTAATTTATTATTATTTTACTGTATTATATTGCTATAACCAGAGCTCCACAAAACACAGGATGTCTCTGGGTGGGTACACCAAGTAAAACTGTGGATAAATGTTAGTTCCCACAAAGTATCACAGTTAAAAGAAATAATTTAATTTAAAAAAAAAAAGGCAGGGAAAAAAAAGGTGATAAACTGGAACAGATATCAGGGTTTAGAAGCATACCTTTTATATTGAGAATTAATCATAGTAGTTTCTGAATTTCACAACACAGGGAAGAGTTTATGAATATTTATTACAACAACATTCTTAGTAAGTTTCAATAGTTAAAATAAGTTGCACAACACTTCAAACATTTTTCTTGTACATAAATAATTCTGTTTTTTTTTTAAATTTTATTTGTTAAAGTACACATTTCTCTCTGTTGCTGCTGTGATTCATATCAAAAGGGCAAAGAACAGGAGTAACTGCTGCTATCTGGAGAACAAGTGCAGTGCATGTTCCTAAACTCTCCCATCTTGCTTGAAGAGCAGTTCTTCCTTGAATAACATTTTCTCCTGAATGTTGCTCTGTAAAAATGCCTTTGTTACGCTGCAAATCTAAAGGAGTCCAAACTAGATAATTGTCGTAATTGCCAGTGCAGTTTCTACAGTTTTGGGCTTGCATCACTGGTTTCAGCTGAACCTGTAACTATGGGGCCCTGTTGAATTCTCTTTTTCAGTGGGAGCAGAATCATTTTGTCACATGTTCGATTCTATAGTCACATCAAATGTACAGTCATTCCCTGTACAGGGTCCTTTTTCAATGAGAATATTTGTGTTGCCTTGTATTATCTTGGGGGAGGGAGGGAGGGAGGGAGAGGATGAGGAATTACAGCACCTGTAATACTCAAATAGTTGTGTTGCCTGCAGGCCCACTTTTCCAATGTTTTAAACTCCTGATATCTTCTGAAAGTAAAACTTTTCCATTTGCATTGATTTAATGTTTACTGTTGGCTTCATGGCTGCAGAAACTCACCTGTAGTAATGTAAAGGGGGTAGGTCAGTGTTTTGATGTCCTGTGCTCTGAGGTCATAGATAGCCTTTGGCTTGAGGGTTAAGTAGGTAAATACTACAAGCATAAATCTGTTTACAACTTGAGGTCAGTTTTGGTAGTTCATACTTCTAGTTCACTTACTGTTTCCTCAAAAACCTTAATTTTATGTATTCAGATGGAAGTAGCTGACTTAAAGACCGAGCAGTTAGGACCGTTGTCCCATGTTTAGGAAGAGTGTTGGAAAAGCACGTCACTAGCCATTGCACTGGTGATGCTTTTGCAGGCAAGAGTCCATCACTGCTTCCATCAGCACAGTACAGTAGCAATTCCTTGGATTATTTGAGGAACTGATGCAAGGTCAGTCTTAGTTTGATGTTCTTGGTAGCCATTAATCTCTTCTGAAGGACTATGGGAGGTTTTCTTGTATTGAAACTTGTAACACAGACCAAGCCTGGAATGACCCTGGAAGCATGAGAGCGATGCTTGAGTTTGAAAACACCTGTGGAAGCTCACCTAGATAAGCTTTCTGTCACCATCAGCTGGTGATGACCATGCTGTAGGCACAGTTCTAGTCACAGAAAACACCTTAGTTCTGAATATGTCCTCACAGGGGTGCCGACTCATTGTGCTTCAGAAGGGGAAAATAAACACCAAACAAGTCCTGTGTCTCAATCAAGGAACACCACACTTGTCCACAAGAAGCAATAACTTAAATTCCGGTGCGATATGCTTCTTTGCCTGTAAATATCTTGAGATTGCCAATTCTGTGCTGTTTGAGTATTTTCTGTCATCTGGCCTATATCTTCCCTAAGTATGTAAGGGTGTGAAATAATTCCCATACTCAGGTCTGCCATAAACATGCTGCTTGCCAGCAGGGGAAGAGTAGATTTGACACTGTCTTGAAATGTGAGATTTTTCTGAACTTGTAACATACCCATGTCTCTTCAGTAGCAACTTGTGTTTTGAAGTTCATAGTGGAGGTGGCTGTGAGTTGGATTGTATATAACCATACCCCATCCAATACCAAGAGAGTCAACACTGCTGTCAGCACAGGGCACCCTTTGTGCTGGCTCTTATCAGTCAGAATATCCATAATAATGCTTCCCTTTGGAAGGAGGTAGCTCATTTTCTTTCAGTGTGTACATTCAACGATGCGTTCAGTGGGATGTAAAAGCAAAAATACAAAGCATACCAAAAATTCTTGGTATTTTTGGGAGGGATAAAGCTGAAAACAGATGGTCTTATTTGTAGTCAACTTAGCTTTCATAATTGAGGATAAGTGTACTGGGGTATTTTGAAATGGAAAACATGTAAGTGATGTACAAAAACTTGGGTGACCTTGGGTTTTTTCCTGCTTCCCCCTTATGATGTAAAGGGGGTTTATGACTGAATCTCAAGATTTATACATTTATCCTACTACTTAATGTTAGGAGCACTGGCTTTTTAATTAAGCCTTTGCTGAAAGGCTGGAGAGCTGGTAAAACGGACTCGCAGGAGACTGATGTCTCAGCAAATATGGGAAAGATAATTTTTATTCAGAAATGTGGATCTTTGCTGTTTCTGGAGGGATATATCTCATGAGATGTGCTCAAGAACATTTTTAGTGTGCTGCCTCTTCTGTGTGAGGGCTTTAGAAACTTGCTGTTTCCTCTGTGTTCCACCAAAAGCAAGGAGCTTGGCACCTGAATATTACTACTGGGGAAACATGTTGGTTCTGATACAGGCAGTGATCTCTCTGAGTTTCTGTGGCTTTTAGCCGGTTTCCCATATTGAAAGAGAGTATTTGTGTGCAAATTCGGTATTGTTGTGTTGTACCTACTAATTCTGCTGTGCATTTGGGAGTTTCCTGCTGAGACTGCCACATGCCTGGGAGTGCAGAAGTGCTTCTGTGGGATTTTCCATCTCACCTTTGCCAGTGGAGGATTATCTCTTTTTCTGATGAGTGCTGTATTGGATGATACACTTTTCACCCTTCCAAGCTTAAAAGTCATTTTAGTATCAATTTCTTCTCCTCCTAGCTGAAGACATGACACGTGTTAGGCCATATTCCCGTATGGATAGGCTTTCCACTGGCATCAGAAAAGAGACATTAAGAGGTTAGTGGAAGAGATGGCTTGTTATGGGTTTCCTACAATCCAGCCAAACGTTTTCATGCAGCTCCTACCACTTAATTTTTTTGTCTTTCAAAACACTTTGTGTGAGAAATTAATGACAGAACTATATCCAGGATTTTTTTCCTGAATGAAAAATTTGTGATGTTTCTGTTTCTCCACATAAGTTAACCTGCTTCTAAATCAAGTTGATGTTTTAGCC
This sequence comes from Entomyzon cyanotis, assembly GCA_024500445.1. Taxonomy (NCBI): domain Eukaryota; kingdom Metazoa; phylum Chordata; class Aves; order Passeriformes; family Meliphagidae; genus Entomyzon; species Entomyzon cyanotis. The sequence continues at coordinate 94,094,886 of JAKEPQ010001005.1, forward strand.
TGTTGGAGGTTAAAAAAACCATCCCAGCCCTTACTCTCAAGTTACATTTGGTTATCTTACTCCACAGTTGCAGGCTGGCGTCCCAAGCTGTGTGGGTTCTGTAAAGTCATGTCTCAAGTAGTACATCAGAGGTGATGATGGGATAAGCTGTAAAATGACCTCACTGTGGGGCATTATTAGTTGAAGATTTGCTCAGGTAGGCCACTGTCGGAAAATCCTGCACCTGAAAAAGGCTGGACTTGGTTCTGTCTTGGATCTAATAAGCTGCCAGTATACAAGAACTAGAAGGCAGCCAGCCCACTCACTGATCTTTCTGGCAGCTTTTAATCCATGTGTATTTGTTTGAGAGACTTTTGCCCTTGGGTGTGCTTTGGCAAAGATTTTGCAACGATAAATAGGATTTGCTCGATTTTGGCAGAGTTTCAAGTGTAAGTAACCCGACATTGCAAGAACATAATCTGTTGCTGAATCCTGTTCCTCTTGTTTTCCTTCAAATCTGTCCCTTTTATTGCTAATTCGTTATATTTGATAGTAAACACTTCTCAAGATGACTGGTCACAAGCTCTCAAGGTGTGAAATGCTAAGAGGAAGAGACATCAAAGCTTGATTTTGTGCTTTTTTATATATTAAGATGAAGCTGGAATATTCATTACCATAGAGTGAAGAATTCTCCCCTAGCTGATATTACCAAGACACTGTAACTTTCAAGGAAGAAGGGAGGAGGCTTAGCTGTAGAGGGGATGAATGAACTTTAATGAACTACTTAAAAACTACTTGTAACAAATTTTAAGAGCTGCAATGTGGCACTGAATGAGTGGTGATCCAGCGTTAACCTTATCCCTTGATCTCATTCTAGTTCTTCCTACCCTTTGGCAGGTACCTGCTGGTAGGGAGCAGAATGTGTATTCTCTTTTATATGCCTCTTCCTACAGAGCTAACCTTGCCCACAGTGATTTAGAGGGAAGTCCATGCTAGCTTCTGAAATGTCACCCGTATGTGCAGTGGTAATGGACAAGATACCTTCCTTCATTACCCGGAGCAGAAATTGGAATGTAATTTGCAATGTTTAATGTAAATGTAAAACATGTTTGTTTGTTTTGTTGTTTTGGGTTTTTTTGTTTTTATTTTTAATTGAGCAGTATGATTGTAAGTTGACTTAAGTTGTTCTAAGGTACTCTTTTCAGTGGTTTGCCAGTACATAATCACGAATGAAAATATTTTTTTATTGATTTTTAGGTTGTATGTTTAACATTCCATTTATGTAAAATATGTACAAATATATGTAATAAATCTTTTGAAGCACAGTTTTCCTCACACTTCCAGGTGATTTTTTTTTTTTTAAGTATTGGTGAAATAGGTATTGCTGTGGGACAGAGCTTCTGTATGTCTCTGCTGCAGACCAAGCTGGAGCAGAAAAAGTAAAAGCAATGCATGGTGTAGAGTCACAGCCAGAAGAGCAGCTTGGCATCTCACGTGTCTGCAGTCCTGCAGGTGGGAGTGCAGATGCTCTGGGCCAGTCCCTGGCCCCTCTGAGTCCCTCTCACTCTTCAGCTGTCCCACAAGCACTAATCTGACAGGCTTGTATCCATCTGGCCAGGGAAGGCCTCTACAGAAGAGAGCTGATGTGGCTTCTGTTTTGTGGGGGTGGCTGGAGCTGAGATGACTCTGGTTAATGCATCCTCTGTTGATCTTCAGCAGATATGATGGCCTTCAAGGTTAGCATAAGTTAGAGCTGCCAGATCTGGAGGTGGGGAAAACTCATGTAGGTGGTTTTAAAAGAAAAACAAAAAGAAACATGGGGCAAAGATGGTAAAAGATGGTAGCAAACAGTCCATTCTCTTCACCTGGGGTCTGCGAACCTCCATCAGAGGATCAAGGTAGCTTAATAGCTGCTCTTTCCTTGAGTTTCCTCAAACCCAAATACCACTCCATCTTCCCAAAACACTCCATAGCTGCCTCTTTAAAACTGACTCCCTGACAGCACACCTGTGGCTGTGCAGTGCATGGATTTCTTTGTCCCCGATGGTCACCAGCACTCTCTTCTGTCCCTAAACAGCTGGAAGGAGGCTACTGTAACAGGCTCCTGCAGAGACATGTTGCTGGAGGAGGGAATTAGTGCCCAAAGCCACAGAGGATGTTAAATTGTTCTCCAGTGGAGCATCTTGGCAAGGGCAGAGCACTGCAGTGCCAACTGTCTGGAAACTTCCTCCTGGGGCAGTGGCTGCAGCTCTCCAAGTCAGGTCACCTGCAGCAGGTAGCTGTGGGTGTTAGAGACCTGGCTGGCCACATTACCACTCCAAATCTTCCTGCCTGGCCGGGCAGCAGCAGGGGAGCTGTAGCCCTTGTGCTAAATGTGAAGTGAGATGAGGACAGGAGCACAGATGAACTGTGTGGTTTTGGATAGTGTACGGAGTAAGTCTGCTGCGGGGAAAGTGTGATTTTACACCTCTCCCCCTACACTAGTTGGGAGTGAAGCTGTGGGTGCTCTGAGCAACACCAAAGTGCATTTCACCAAGGTTACGTGGAGGATGTGGGGGAAATGAAAGGAGTTCACTCTCCAGGCGGGAGATGATGCTTCTTGCGTTGGTGTATTGCATGTCAACCCAACAGGGTGCTGCTCCCAGCCAGGGGGACTGTGCAGGCTGGTAATACCTGTGGATGGAATGTGATGCACAGATTTATGGCACAGGTTCCCCCAAAGCTACGTGTCTGTCCTTGCTTGTTCCACTTTCGAGATAAGCCTTTTGGTGTGGCTGGGGGTAGCTGAACCCACTGCTAAAGCGCAGTGAGAGTTGGACCATCACAATTGTCTCTGTGGGGGATGATAGTTCTAATGCGTGAATTATTCAAGTCTGCACCCAGAAAACAGTTGGATGTAATTACTGAGGAACATGTTCCTATCTTTTGTTGGAGTAACTTTTTTTCCACCATCCCTCCCCACTTCCCCAGCTGCTCCCCCCAAGTCACCTTCTGGAAAGCCTGAATTCCTTCACTGCTGGTTATTTCTGTGTTTTTCTCCTCAGTCTTGAGCAGTGTTATGGAAGCAATTGATAACTAGTTAGAGCTGAGTTTGGCTTTGCATCAGAAAAAATCTGCTGGTAATCATTTCAGTTCAATAGGTACAGGATTGCATGTGTGAAATTTAAATTAGTGGCATCTGTTGGTAACCCATCCTACCCTCCTCCCTATGGCTGGGACATGGGACATGCCACCTCTGCCTCAAGTTGCTTGTCCTGCAGGGTGATCTGGGATGCTGTGCTGGCTCCAGGGTGTTCCTGGGAGGCATCAGCAATAGATGGTGATGTTGTGCATATGTGTGTGTGTGTGTGTGTCTGACCCTGCTACCACACACTGTTGTTTGTACAGCCAGTGGTCCATGGCTGCTTCCGGATGCCGTGTTGTTTTTATAGCAGAAAGAGGGAAACACAACACACAGCCTGCAGCAAAGAGAGCAGGAAGGTGGGAAGAGTCCCCTGCCACAGCTGGAGCTAAACAGGGAAGTTCCTCCCCTATTCTGCACGGTCTCGTTCTCCTTCTGAGGCTACCTGAGCTACGTTTGTGCCTGGGTGGGGTGCAGGCTGGAGCCTGCTGGTGTCTGCAAGCAGCCCCCGGTGTGTTTATTCGGTAGAGGAGGCTCCCGGCTCCATCCCACCCTGCAGGGAGAGGGGCGCTGGTGTCCAAAAAGCCAAACAAGGCCATAGAGCACACTGTGAAGTGCTGTGCATCTCCTGACCGCTGTCTCCTCGCCAGCCAGCCACCGGGCAACAAGGAGCCTCTGCAAAAGCCAAGTGAGATGGAGTTTTCCAGCCCTCATGTAATGAACCATCTGTTTTCTGAGGGGCATGAGATCAGGGATGCATGGTGGCAGGGAGGAGGGTTTGACATAAATAATTGCATAAAGCCCATCCTTAGCTGACGCAAGATGACTCACTGCTCGTAAAGGCAAGAGCGTAGAGGAGGCAGATCTCAAGCACAGGGACTCGTCCTCAGCTGAGCCCGCTGGATATTGCAGGTGCTCGGTGCCTCCGCGTTCGGCCCGTTATCTTTTGACTCATGTTTTGTGCCGAGCTCCTGCCCTACTTTCGGTTCATCCTGTTTACAGATTGCTTTGTTCGAACACGCGTTTACATTTTAACAAACCCTCCCCCGCCCTTTCCCTCCTTGCTGTTTCTTTAAGCGGGCTTCAAACAGAAGGAAGAGGAAGCTGCCAGGCCTCTCCCCGAGTCCCGTCGGGCTTTGTCACTTTTGTCACTGAGCAGAGCGACCACCGTGGGACTGTCCCCACCCCGTCTGGCGCTGGGGTCTCCTCGCCTGCTCCCTCCCCCTGCGGACCCGGGTGACTTCTCAAGGGAGCAGCTTTCCTCTTCACAAGTCACCCGGGCCAGGATTAACATCTGCTAAACTCAGGATTAAAGTGTCTGGCAGGTAATGGGAGCATGAACGCTTGACAGCTTCATTCGCTCCAGTCTGGGAGGTCCAAGTCTCCCGGCTTGCGAGGCTTTAGCAGATTATTAAATTGCTGCCTTCAGTGTACGAGGAATCCCCAGACGGGAGAGGCTGGGCATAATTTTAGTTGTTTGCAAGGGGTTTGCTAGAGCTCCGGCTCCCTGTCCCCGGCAGCAAGGGGGACCCTTCTGCGCCAGGGCTGGTTTGCTCTCGCTGCAGTGATGGAGGTGACCCATCAGCCGTGTCACCAGCAGCCACCTCATGAGCCAGCTGCCCGTGTGGGGGCTGGCATGGGCAAGCGTGGCACCTTTCTCAGACTCACAGACACAATGTGCAGCCTCCTGGGGCTGTCGGGAGCCCCCTGCCAGCAGCCCTGGTGCCAGCAGCAGCTGCGGGCCCTGTGTGTGGCAGGAATTTATGTATTGCCAGCCTAAAGGATTGCTTGAGCCCTGCAGGCACTGATCTAGAGTGGGTGAGGTGGCACCGGCACTGCCCGGAACCTGCTGTTTTTTGACGTGTCACCCATGGACTCCCCGTCTGCAAAGGGCACAGGACATTTCCTGCTTTCCCACTATAAAGCAATGACTGTAGTTTTTGCCCCTGGCTGAGTAAGACCAGTTTTTATTCCTTAACCCACTTGCTGTGACCTCTCATGCCTTAATGCTCCTGAAGTTGAAGCTGCTGTTTTCTTTGAAACATCATCCCTGCTTCCATGTCCCCCTGTGTTCCTGAGGGCAGCTATTTCAAACCTCTGCAGCTCATGCCATCAGCTCTCATTTACCTCTGGGAGTGGAGAATGAATACTGGCTGACTTCAGCCCTGTCGAGATTCACAGGGGATTTGATCAGCAATTTCCCAGGATGAAAGAGGAGAGACTCCCCCAGCACCTGTGGCACTCCCTGTATCCTCTCACCCTTTGTCCCCACTCCAGGAAATGAGGAAGGACTTGCCACTGTTGCCACACTCTGTTTTCAAAGGTCGACCTACCCACAGAGCATCTGAGAGCCCCCAGCAAGCAAGGAGAGACCTCCTCCTGTGAGTAAATTCGGAGTCCCTGAGCACAGCTGGCAGCTCCCAGCCTGTCCTCCATTTTCATCTAGCACAATCCTGCTGTTCTGTTTCTACCTACTAAAGCAGCAGCTATGGCCTTTGTATACAGCTGCAGCTTTTTCCTGCCGAGGTTACTCATTCCATCAGTTGAAAACCGAGTGGTCTCTGCAGTGACCTCTCCTTCCTCATGGCAAACCCATCCCTTGCTGCTGTTCACCCGGCCTTTGCTCCTGACTGCAGGCATTTGTACAGCTTTGCAGTGGGCTTCCGTTTTTGTCTGCTGAACGGAGGTAAGGGAGTAGAATGAAGCTACAGAAAAGCAAGCATGGGTGTCTTGCTGTATTTCAGCATCACTGCTGCTCCCTCGGCATGGGATAGTGGGATTTGGATCCTGCACTGGCTGTGGTTGAAGAGCGAAGACTGCATGGCCTTGCACCACCCTGCAAGTCATAAACTGGGGTCTGGCACCTGGAGACACCTCTGACACCAAGTGAGCCACACCAGGCTCAGAAATGCACCCTCTCCTGAAGACCTGGCAGTGTGTGACTGGAGCAGGGCTGCACTGTGTCACAGCAGGGCTCCCTTGAGGGCTGCAGTGTCATCTGGCACCAGTAAACACACACAGTTTGCACCAGCCAAATGCAAGTGGTAACACCTCATGCCAGCAAGGTTTTGCCCCCAGCAGCAGCAGTAGATGGAAATGCAAAGAGCTCCTGCAGTCAGTGTGGCAGGAGGACTACAGGGGCACAGCACAGCTGCAGCACATCCCTGAGCCACCATTGTGCTTTCCCTCGCTGCCCCTAACAGGATTGGCACCTGCTGCTAGAAGGGCCTCTCATGGGCAGAGGCAGCTGTGGAAGACCTTCTCCAGCTGTGGCAGCTCCTCTCTTTTGTCTGCAGCCCAAATTAATTGGGGTGCCACTGTCCCATCTTGATCCAGCCAAGCGTCTGCTTGACAGGGCTTCAGCAAAGCCTGAGCACTTGCAGGCAGCTTGTTCTTTAAAAAGCTGTTTATTATCACAGTGGACGAGTGGAAAAACATGACGCAGTGTACAGAGAAGGCTTCAGCAAGTTACAAACAAGTCTTAAAAAAGTTACAGTTGTCTCTGAATTTGAGTAAACAAGATTCTCACTGCAAGCTGCAGATGTGTTGCTCCAAAGCCCCTTACAAACAGGCTGGTAAGACTATGAAGAGCTTCAGCCAGAAAAGCTTTGCTGATGAACAAGGCATGTCTCGCTGCTCCCAGTTTGCCCAGCATGACTCCCAGAGCTGTGATATGCTCTGTGAAGCAGACACCCTGGGAGCAGGGTGGATGCTATGAACCCCTTGGTTTTGTCAAACCCAGACTGAGCTGTGCTCAGACCTTCAGCCCGGTCCAAACAAGTGTTTGCTGCCCAAAATCATCTCTGAAATGAGTGGCTGTGATTGGCTCTGTCTGTGGCACTGTGATCACTGCCAAATTCTGTCCTACATGGAGTTGGGCTTTATCCTGCCACCACTTATCCTGAGGCTGCATTTAGCTGCTGCAGCCCCGTAAGTGCTGCTGTCCCTGAAAACATCCCTTGCATGCCCAGCTTGGAACAGCCAGGTATGGAACAAGATTTGTAACAGGGCTGAGCTTGTCACTACAAGCAATGCCAAAGGCTGCTCTAGCCCAAAAATGGGGCAGATGTGTCTGCACTGGAAAGCTTGGGGGGAGCTGTGTTTGCCAGTTAGTGAAATAAGAACAGGAACTGGAGTTTTAAACATATTTTCTACCTGGTAAATGAGCAAATAATTCTGTGATTAGAGCAAAGTAGGAGCACACTTCCTGAAACAAAGGCAAATGAAACCTCTGGTGAAGGCCCTTCCTCACACCAGTGTCTTCTCCCTTCCATCAGAGCCGGCTGGCAAAACACACTTTGACAAGGTGCATGAGTGTCTGATTTGTTAAAGTCACTGAGAAGTCTTTAAAGGCTTTGCTTTGGCAGATGTTTTGGCAATTGAAATCCAGCTCATCTGTAACTGTGTGCCCTTTTGCTTCAGTAAACAAATGGCTCAGGTGCAGAAATCATTCAAGTTAGCTGAGTTCCCTCTGGCATGGTTGAAAAACCTCATGTGTCTCCCTGTGAAAAATCAGTGTTGATACCACAGGCACGGAGGAAAAGCCACTGAAAAATAACTAAGTTGGTTTTCTTTCCTTTTTTGTCTTTTTTTTTTCTTTATAACTGCAGGTTTTGTGAAAATCTTTATGAGTATTTTAAAACATATTAGGGAGCTGAAGGGAGTAGACAGAATTGAGGGCTGGGAAAGGTCTGCTACCGTATAGGAAATGGAGAAGCTCTGGCCTGCAAAGCAAGCATTTTCTTTGCTTCATGGGGCAGATTTGGGAGACAGGAAGGTGAGGGTTCATTGGTTTGGCATTTTAACTGGAAATTCTTCTTCCAGTCTACCAAGGTTTTGTGGGTTAGTCAGCAACTGCAGAATCGTCTTTCAAAGTTTTGGGTGGTGGTAACATAGAAGGAAGGAAAATGGCTCATGCTTTTCCATTTTAGGTTCCTACACTGAGGGGTAGAGTTTGAGGTTATAAAGCTCCCACAAAAAATAATCAAACACCCTATTCCTTTGCAAACTGGTTTCTTTTAAAGCATCTAAAGTTACAATAATCATTTGCGGGGGGATAATATTTGCTTGCTGGTCCTTATTATTACTACCTGCCCCTTGCCTTGCCCTGTCCACTGATTCAAGCATAGACTGAAAGCTTTCCAAGCCAATCTCAATCCTCCTGTGTGCTTTCCTGTTGCTGGGAGAAGGGATTTCTACTTGACGCAGTTGATTTTCAATCATCCTTTCTCCCCACTGATGCTGGGCAACGTGATATTGGTGTAGTGCCACCAGCATGGTGTCTAGGCCAGGAGCCAAGGCAATGAACAGCCTGCTAATTAATTGTTCACATTTCTCTCCAGACCCCCTCCCCAGAACAAACACTGTGAAAACAGGAGGCAGCCGTTTCTCTGCAGCCCTCTGGAAATCTGAAGCACAAGTGGTTTACTGCTGGTGTTATGGTTTTACAGTGATGGCAGTAAGGACTTGTGGTTGCGTGAAAGAAAATGGATTGGCTTTGATATAGGAAAAAAAGATTACTGAAAGTAATCCCAGCCTGCTGCATCCATTTCTACCCATCCAAAAAATCCCAACAACAAAAAAAGCAGTGTCTACAATGCTGCCTGTAGTCAGTGCAGAAACAGGGACTTAATTCCTAGGCAGGAAGAAGGTATTCGTGTTCAGAACATTGACACCAAGCAACTACTGTAGATACTGTTTCTGGTAAAGCTGTGTATATTCATTTTCAGGTCTGAGGCAGGTAATACTCTGAGCTGGTGGAGTTTGTGCATCTTGCACCCTTTCTTGTATGTGTATACGTGTGTGTCTTTATTTACATATATAAATAAGTTAGGAGATTATTTACATCACTGTACAGAATAAATCTAAACTCAGTTATCAAAATGCATACACCTGCCAGTGGATTTAGTCTGTTAATACTTTGCATTTCATCTTCAAAGCACTGACCAAACATTAATTATTTACCCAGGCAACTTCCCACTCACCTAAAGGATCAAGAATAACAGGCAGGGTAAAGGGATGGAGCTGAGGGAGTGAAGTTTGTTCATAAAAAGTCAGCTTATTGTGTATCTCTCTTCTGCCATGAGCACTGTAGATTTATGCCTTTATAAACTCTGCAGTCCAAGTGTAGGAGTAACCTTTGTTAACACCAACTGGGCAAAATGGGGAAGTCCTCATTCAAAAGCAAATGATCCGCTCTTCATTTTCAAAAGCTTTGGCCTCTTCTTGGCTTATCAGGTTCCCGTTCAAGCTGGAGGAGTATAATAAAAGGGATGTGAAAGTAAGGTAGTGACTGTTGCCCATCTTCTATTTTCCAAGGCTTTGGTGAAGAAGTTTGCAATGCCACATGGGCTGGCTGCATGCTTCTCAAGGGCACACAGCTGGCTTTAGGCTGGATACAGCACTGCTGTTCCTACTGCACAACCAAGGAACAAGGCTTCTCCCTAAGCTCCAGTAACTGAACTCAGTGTTGGAAACACAGCTGTTTGCATTTCAGCAAGTGGCACATAGCTGACAAAGGTTCTTTCCATGCAGTGGGCTGGTTTAAAGACATTTAAATAGTCTCCAGAGCATTTTGTGTCTTCCATGACAAAATGGGAAGAAAACTCTGTGAAGTACTCAGGCATTATAAATGTGATATGACCAATAGCAAAATTTTCAATTCTGGCTACATAAAGCTAATCTACATTGATACTTACACCCCTGAAAATGAGCAGTCTGGTTAAGTGCTGCTCTCAGAAATGTTGAAATCCATGAAACCATTCAGATTTATGAAATTACTTGGGTTAATGAATGGCTCTGAACATTCAGGCCAGAATCAAAAGACAGATTTCAGTCTGAAGATTCAGAATGGTCTGAGGGGGAATTGATGCCTCTTCTGTAGACGAAAGTTGACAGTGGCTTTTGAAAAAAGTACCTCTTCCACATCTCCAGGGAACACACTAGTCAGACAGTGAGTCATTGTCTTTCTAAGCAAGAATTCAGTGTCCTTTCACTAAAACAAATACATATATTTAAAAATAAATTTCATGTTCAATAATAAAGCAGCAGTGCTAAAACCAGCTCAGTTCTATTGACTCTTGAGTTCCCTGAGGTGAGGGAAGGAATGTGGTATTTGGCTTTCTGCCTTAAATGTACAAGTGTGACTGTGTGATGCCCACCTAATCTAAAACAAACAAATCCCACAAAAAGTTAATCTTCTTGTAGCTTAGCACTTTCAGTGAGTTTGGAGCACTGCCCAAAAAATCCAAGCACAAATTCTATGAACCAAATTAGTAATGCTGATTAAAGGTAAGTATCTCCTGTTGTTGGCATTTAGGTCCTGAAAAGCATTAACATGTTCAGCAGTTTAAAAAAAAAAAAAAAAACCAAAAAAACCAGGACAAGCAAAACTTGGTTTATAAATTCAGGCCCTGATTCTGCAAACACACACGTTCTGCATATCAGTGGTACAGACAGATGTGAACCAAGAAAATTGCCTGACATTCATAATACACAAGGACGTGTTTCAATGGCAGTGGTTTTTTACCTGTCTGAAATCCACAGCTGGAACTAGAACCCCTGCCTCACGTAAACTTGCTCTGAATTTTTTAGGCTGGGAATTACTAAGGCCAGTAGGGTTTTAAGGGGAAAGAAAGTTTACAAAGTGAGCCTTTGAGAAAGGGACCTTTACCAGATTTCTTGAATAGTTGTGTTCTCCTTGAGAGCTTCACTGAGGCACTTCACCCCTTTGGCTGTAATTTGATTCTGGATAAGCCTAAAAAAAAAAAAAGCATTTCAAGTCAATCTAACATGCAAACTAGTTTGCAGCACATGCACAACCTACGCTCAGCTTGACATCAAGGAGCAATGCTGTCTGCCACAAGAAAATGACTGTGATTTGATTTGTGAGAATGGTATACAGTATTGGTGAAATGCCCCACATGCACTTTCAGAAACAGAGCTCAGAGTATTAATCTCTTCATTTTAATCTTGCATGTGGTTGCATTCTGGAGATACTGAGCAATTTTAATTACACGGCTGACAAATTTCTGCTATGAACTGTTCACTAGTGGTATGGGATTGTAATATTTGGACTGAGACAGACAAACCACTTAGCTCTGCTTTCTTACTAAGAAGACTGTGAGACATTTTTAAGTGATGTACAGAAAATTCTGAGTACAGAGCCTGCGTAGGTCTAGTGTTTTAGCAGTTATCATCTAGAGGATGTCAAATCCTCCATTCTTGCTAGTCAGACAACAAGATTTTTGAAAAATAAAGCACTGATTTTGACTCTGGTATGAGCAGGTGCTAGTCCCAGTGAAGCCAATTTACCAGCTATAAATTATGTCTCATCTGAGCTTACAGATGAAAAAAAGGTACATAAGATCCTCAAGCAGTGAAACTGATGAAGCAGTAGGCAACTCTTATTAACCACTATAGACCATCCCACTAGCTAAAGATCAACAAAGGCCACTCATCTGCATGAGTATAAAAATACTCATCAGCCTAGCCTAATTCAGTACTCACATTTCAGTCTATCTATGGTGAGCCCCCCAGCTGTACCATTCCATGTGACTGGTTGCATGAATCCCTCAGGATTCATGATGAGGCTGAAAATTGGAGTGTCTTGAACAATCTCTTAGGGAGGGAGGGAAGGAGGCATTCCCATTAAAGGAGTTTCTGCACTTGGTAAATGAATCAAAATGCAAAGGAATCCAGTAGGTCCTTTCAACCACTGGAAAAATACTTCAATTCTCCCTCAAGTTCAACTATCTCTAAATGTCACTATCTTTTAGAGATATCCACTTGTGTAATCAACAAAGTAGAATATAAATTCATCCACTGGCAGAAACCCTTGGACAATACTGAGCCAGGGTAAAGACATTTATCTCGATTACTATGCCTGCTTTGGCTGGGGAAAGTTTTATTATGAATTCAACCCAAACTGCTCAGTGATTATATCTGCAGCTGTGCACAAAGAAATCAAACACTTCCCTTCCCCCACCTCCTTTTCATTTTCAGGGTGATGGGCACCACAGCTTCTGCTGCTTTCAAAAGAGGCTACGAGTACTTGGCACTCGTGACAACCAGCATGCTTCCTAAGGGGCTGGAACTAAGATTAATACAGGGACTGTGCTAGAATCTGGTCAGCCAAGTCTTTGTAAAGCTTGTAAAGGGACTCCATTTCTGATGTTCTCTTGATCACTTGAAATGAACGGACGGCTATTTTTTTTTACAGCTCACATCTGCCCAACCCCATCCACTGACAACCTCTGGATTAGAAAAGCCAAGACTATGTTTTCTTAGGAGTTTAACAAGTCTCATTGTGATTGCTAGAAATAATCCCTGGTTTCCTGGGGACTGATGCCTTAGAGATGAGTGTCTTGCATCAGTATATTGCTAGCCCGAAAAGAAAGCATCGGGCAAATGGGACATGTATTTAGGTGTCTGTCATGTAGGTTTGTGGTTGAAGAGCTACTTTCATAGTACAATGATAAACAGAAAGAATTGTAATAACCTTATTCTATTCTAGCTGTCTGCTTGGGTTTTTTCCTTTTGTGAAACTTTTGATTTTGAGGCCAGTACTGTTCCCTTAACGAGAGATGAAATCAATCATTAGTTTGAAAGTTACCAGAAACAGCTTGAACTTTTCCCTGTATGAAAGCAGGTTCCAAATGCTAGACAGCAGCTTTATTAACTTCCTGTTAGAACTGTCTACAAGCAGTCAGCTGCATCCAGACCATGCACAGAAACTGTTACTGTGACCTACATAGACTTGGAAGGTGAAACTTTAATGTAGTGACTGCCAAAGAGCCTGTGCCACTGTGGAATGTAACTCACCATAAATGCACCAGTTTCTTGTTGACCTTCAGCATCTCTGCAAAACTCATTGCTGCCTCATCATCCAGCTCATTTTTAGTCAACCTAAAAGGGAGAGAAAATGTTTGCTTAGGATGTTGTTGTTATTTTTCAGCCCCCTGCTTTTCCAGCTTGTCTGTGACTTAGCTTTAGACAGCCAAAGGGGGATGTGCTGTTCCTGCCCTGAGCAATTTGTAAAGGCTGGACACAAAGAGATATTGAAGAGAAGCCCTGGAGGTAAAAGAGACAAGAGTATCAGATCTTTATTTCTCTGAACAATGTTCTAATGATACTTTCTCATGATGTTTTAGTGTCTAGAAGGTGGATGAGATGTAGTGGGAAAAGGTATAGACAACACTGAAGAGGTGCAAAAACTGAGGATGAAGAACTTGACTTCCAATGATGGAAAAGATGGGGAAAGCAAGATGGAAGGAGCAGAGAGAGGCATGACACTGGGTCATTGGAATGTGTCCCAAAGGACACGTGCTGCTGATCCACTACTTATGTCCACATTTTTCCAAAGGGATATTTTATAGCTTGCTGATAGTGAAAGCATAGGGGATGAGGGGATGAAGGAGAAGGAGGAGAGGAGAGTTGGAGGGGCGATGGGATTGGAGGAAATAAAACAGCATTTTGCTTTGGAAAAGGAAGAAGAGGAGAAAGGGACCACACTGTCAATTACCAGAATATCCTCACGGAGTTGTTGTGTTGCATGGCTTCAGCAATACTTTTGCCTCCCTCTGTCGTGATGCCATTGAATGCGAGACTGTGAAGTAAAGGTAAAAATGTCTAGGAAACAGCATCACTTGGCTCTTCCACTGCCAAATACAAGTGAATATCCTTCTGATATCCTTGGATGATCTGCTTCCCAGTTGTACAGTTCAGCATTTGTGTGTTTCAAAGGCTCACATACTTAGCAAACCACTGAGTTCTCATGCCTTTTACAAGTGAGAGCAGCTCACAGGCTGCAGCCTGAGTGCAGGTCTATCATACAGGCCACAAGATTTGCTGTCAGTGAGTTGTGCTCTTGGGGCTGACAGCAGAGTTGCACCCTGTAATTTTGAGAGCCAAGACTTTTAACAAGGACAAAGAGCTCTGCTTAGCGGTACACAGGTTTTTACATGCATTTGTCATCCCTGTATGAACTGGGCACTTTGTCCTTTAAGTCCTTCAGGCATCCAAACACCTTATTCTTCTTCCAAATACAACACATTGTGTTGAGTATGGAGAGATGAGCTTGTAAATGCTTTCCATTACAAACCACAAATATTTCTTTGTCTGCCCTTCATTCTTTGAATAGACATTGGCAAAATCATCCAATTAAAGTTAAGCTCCAGGCTTTCAGAGTTCAAAAAGCATCTCCCCCCTCAAAATAATGCAAGGCCTCAAAAAAGGTAGAAAGGGGAACCAAGTAGAGCAATGGCACAAGTATGTATTAGCATCAGTCCCTCCTAGCTTCAGCTGAAACTGGATATTCTCAGTCCATCATGACCAGGCCTAAAAACTGCAAATAAAGTAAACTGAGGTAGTAGGGATTATCTTCCCTTGGTTTTCACATAAAACTACCACTGGTGCTAACAATGAATTCCAGTCACGGAGCAAGATTAACCAGTGGGAGATAAGAAATGAACCCAAGAGCAAGTACACTGCAGAGCAGAGGATTCACCTTGCACAAGTGCCAGCAAACCCAAGCTCGAGACAGCACAGTTACTCCTCTTTCTTTTTGCAAACACATTCATCAGCATATTTGCTCTCATCTGAGAATCCCTTATCTCTGATTCAAGTTCAAAATGTTTTCTTTCAAGTCTGGATGGATTGTGCAATTATGGAAGATGGCTATTTCAGATGGCTTTTAAGTTTAAATATATCTAGGTCACTGCACCTGTTCAGATTTTAATTTTTAAGCTCGACTACCTGCTTGCAGAAAGGAGGACAAGGCACCAGCTCTGAAATCCCTGGATCTGAAGTGGCAGCAATAAACTCTCCAGAGATCACCAAACTCCCAGAGCATTTCTGAAGAAACTAGTGCCAAGTGCCACCTTGTGGGGAAACTAAGGAGCCTTGTCTGCTCCCCCACCGTGGAGCCCAGTGGAACTGGGAGACAAATGGAAAGGGTCACCATGAACCCAGTGCTCCAGCTGTGTGGAGGGACTCCAAAACATCTTTAAATCTTTAAATCCCCAGCCAGCATTTAGAGGTCTGGCAAGGAATGGGCTGTTTAACACTGCTGACTTCTCCCCCTACTGTGCTTCCAACTTCACCCATGTTATAGCTTCCAGAGGGCTAGTTTGAGATCCATCCCTGAACTCCAGTGAGGACATCTCATCAGCACTGAATGTGTGGTGGTGTAGCTCCTCTGGAGTACAGGATGAGCCCAAATGAAAGAATGTCCCAGCCCCTACCCAAACATATTATGGCCTAAAAAGTACTTTGGTGAGAGCTGCTGCACCTTCTCAATAGAAATTGTTAATGCTGAACTCACTGGGAACTCGATTCTGTGACAGCTGGTGCCTCCTTCTGCTAATGCTCCCAGATCAAAATGGCACCCACTGACCATGTGCCTTCACAAATGCCAGAACTCTGTGCACCATGAGGGGAGGAGGTGCAGATAGAGGAAAGGATGCCAGTCCTGTGGTATTTTTAATTTGCCTAATGGATGCATAGGGCTTTTTGACACAGTCTGGCCTCTTGCTTGCACCAGGGACCTCTTGGTTGCACAGCAAAGGCTGCAATACCAGATGGCATTCCAAGCTAACACTTGGTGGGAAGATACATTGCTTCACAGCAGGATGGAAAAGCCAGCACTACACCAAGCTGCCTGGCTCTGCTGGTGTTTTACCTCACATTTGTTAGCCTGGGGTGGTTCCTCAGGGCCTCTGCAAATGCCTTTGCTCCTTCATCTCCAACTTGATTACCCCACATCCTAGTGAAGAGAGAAGAACAGGAGATATCAGTTGTGCTGCCCTACTGACTCCTGGCAATGCATTCTCCCTGTTTCTGTCCCCTCCCCTCCTCCTCCCTGATTACTTCACGGTCTTCCAGGCTTGTGAGAAACCTGGCAGGTACGCTCCCCACTGAGGCAGGTATGTTCCACTCCCTGCACACCACACCAGCAGCCTGTGCTGACTCACCAGTACCGTCAGGCCACAGCACAGAGGCAGCTCTAGGAGACAGCCTGCTGCAGCAGGAGTGCTTTTGGGATTCACCGTGCTGCACATTGGTAAGGAATAGTATTTCCAATGGCAAAACAACCCCTGATAACACAAAGGGTTATTTTGTGAGAGAAGGGAACATGGTACAAGCTGGAGAGATTTGATCAACATTTACTAGGAGTATCTGGTCATGGCCTTTCTATGCAGACCAACCACTTTGAAAATTCACCCTGTATCACGAGGTTTAAAAGCACCTCTGCTGAGGTCTAAGTCGTGGGGTTTTTTACAGGGATCATGGCTTGATGACTCAGAGCCATACTCAGCTTGATGGGTAATTAGTTGGCAGCTCTTTTAAAATCAATTGATTTCTGTGGTATCTAAACACACGGACTTCCAGTAAGTTCCCCAGAATTTCCTTGTCCTTAAGACCCAGTGCAGTTTGCTATTTAAACGCTGAATGTATTTGTTTAAACATTTCTGTCCAAGCTATCCTGAATCCATTTGGAGTGATCATTTCCTCCAAAGGAAAAAATAGGAGTCCTTCACTGAAATTACAGCAAGTACAGCACAGCAGACCCAGCTACATGGAAGTGTGCAGACTGTTCACTGTACTTGTGAAATGTTGTAGAACAGCAAAATGAAAGGCCAAAAATCTGATTGTACAAATTTGATTTTCATGTTTCACAGCTACTGCGATTTTCACAGTGGCCTAGCAGACATTTTAATTCCATGTATTCAAGTACGAAATTTTAAGAAATATGTTCTCCTGTTAAGCGAAAAGAGAAACTGGGATTTGCCAGAAGAGGGGAGAAAATAAATAAAATAAATCAAACCTAGCACCTTTCCTAAGAAAGAGGGCAGAAACTAAAAGTTTGGAGTAGATTCAGACCTCTTTCCAATAATAGCAGACTCTGCAGTTAGGGACAGACTAAGAGAAAAGGATGATGTGAATTCCTTTTTATTCTGCCAGCTCACAACTTTATCAGGATGTGATGCAGAAGGTTTGACAGTTGTAACAATGACACTCAATAACTAGGTGCAGTGCCAATTGTCATAAAACCACACAGACTTAAAAATAACCAAGTATCTCTAGAGGAGCTGTGCTGCCATAAAGAAAGTGGCTATCTTTACATACTGTTCTCCAAACTCGTTTGTTTGTCTCTCCTTTAAGGTTCTGTCAGAACAGTAGAAAAAAAAAGAGATGCCAAAACCCAAACCAAACACTGTGTGAACTGAAGAACAACAAAAGAGCCTTCCTTTTCCATGGAAAATCTGGCTATGCTTCTACACTCGTTTGTTCTATTCTGCTGTTGAGGGGAGAAGGAATAGCAGGAGGAGAGAAGGTAAGAATGAAAAAAAGGAATCCTAATGGATTTACAGGTGTCTTGCCAAGATCAAGCCCTGAGTTCTACTCCTTAGCACTGACTTACCCAATTTCAAACATTGTCTTGCTCTTCTGGATGGCCTGGGCAAGGCACGTCCCTCCTTCGCTTGTTATTTTGTTTGCTCCTATTCTGCACAAAATATATAAATTGATGAGGTGCACCACTTACAACTGTGCAGCTATCAGAACACCAGTCCAGAAAGCCACACAAGTATTTAAGACTAATTAACTCCAGAGGCTGCCTGCAGTTATCCAAGATTAACCTAGAGTAAAAAAATACTGCAGGCACTTGACCTTTGACTAAATTACGTACTTTTATGTTGTCCTTTGTATATTTTGCACGCAAACCCTCCAAATCAGAAGTATGACAGCAGAGTCTTGGGTTTGGTGCTCAGTATGTCAGAAATGAGCTTTAGGAACTGATCCTCGGGGCAAGGACCCCGGCCTTGTTTTTAATATAATTCATAGTTATCAGCAGTTGCTACAGAGCTCATGAATTCCATGCAGCATGTTTCATGATGCCACAGGGAACAGAATATTTCTTGACTGTGTGTTTCCAGAGGAGACTGCAGCTGATTAGCACAGACTGCAATAATTTCAAGTCTTTCTGTTGTAAGCATGGGCTCTAGGCAGTGACATAGGTCAGTGCAGCAGTCCCTGTCTCCGGCTGGCATTTTACACAAGGCCTTTTCTATTTTTGGCCTATGTGGATATCAAATGGCTGGAGTTCAAGGAAGAAATAATTGCATATAGATTGATTTAAAGAACAGACCAAACCCCCAGTCTCCCAAAGCCACTATATTTACATAAAACTGTCTTGTTTGGCTGACTTCAGGCACATGAACATGCACTCCATCTCACAATAATCTCTAGGGTTACAATGCAGCCTGAAAGTAACCATCTTTCAACAGGCTTTTTTTTGGTGAAAGCTAAATTAAATAAGCAAAGCACTGTCAAAGCAGTGAAAGAACCAAAGTGCTCTTGGGTTTCAAAAGTCTGCAAATATTTCAAGTAGGAAGGATGTGGCTATCGTGGGGTTTCAGAGCAAGTTTGTGGTAGAACAAGGACTAGAACCCAAGAGTCCCTGGCTGCCAGTTCCTACATTCCTATCAGAAGCTGACATTGCTGCAGTTACCTCTGGTTTCTGCTATGGTCACAATTAAACCATTGGTTAATGATCTACCTTTAAGTCCAACCAATGTGCATGGCCAGACATTCTCATCTGGGGAAGTTCCAGGAATTAAAGGGAACAACTCAGCAAGAGAGTTTTGGGAATTCCAGAGTTGAGGTAGGACACCAGCACAGCCTGACCCCAGTGACCCAGAAAAGATCAGACATTAAAAAGCTTGGTACTAAATCCAAGAGAATTTGCCCACTGGAAGCAGCAGTGAGGTCTGTGCACAACTTAAGCCTCACTCAGGTGCTCAGACTGATTTAGGTGAAGAACAGGTCTCATGCACTCCTTTAACTCACTACTATATTCCAGGAAAGACTATGGATTCAAGAGTTTCACCTGCTGCCATTCACTGATAGACTACTGCAAGAAAATATACAACTGCAACCTAAGGTATATTTTATTTTAAATACAATTTTTCTACTCTCCCTCCCAAGTTGCTTAACCTTAATTAGGATACTGTAGAAAGGAAGAAAATCCAACATACTTAACATATTCTAGGCTTGAACACTCTTCAATTAGTTTTGCAACATATTTGGCTCCAACATCAGTGATTTGATTGCTGTATAAGCTTAAAGAAAAATCACATTGGTAAAAATAGGTTATTACTGCTGTTAAATATTTACAACCTGAATGTTTTATGATGCACACATAGCATCTATCTTTTCTGTGCGGCTTTGTACATATTCACAGTTGCTTGTATTTCTACTTTGATATATAATTCATATTGTGATGGGCTAGATACAAAATATAAGGAGACCAGACTGCAAATCATGAATATTTATATAATTTTTAAAATAAATGGTCTCCACAAGCAAACAAAGCTTCCCTTTATCCCTGTGCTAGTACAGAAATAATATTGCCAGAAGATAAGTCAAAAGAGAAAACACCATAATGTACTTTTGGTCTTTTAAAAGTCATAAAATCCCCTTGCAAATATTACTGAAGAGCAGATACCTGAGCAGTTGTACTTACATTAGGGCACTGGAGGAAAAAAGTTATTCTTGGTACTCATGTTCACCTTTCAAAAAGTCATTTTTATGTAGCTACTTAACCAAGAGCAGGAAGTCAGAGCTCACGTGCCTTCCAGCTTCAACTTCATTAAGAACTAATTAAGCTCTTGAAAGAAATTGGTATCATGAACATGACACTTGAAACTGCATGTTCCTGACACCAGCCTCTACCAAGCTGCACCTGCTTTGCATAGTTGAAATAAATCAGTCTACAGTAGAGAAAACAGCAGGCTGTAACTACACATGCTCTCTTGCTTGCACTCTCTCCTTCTGTAGCAGAAGGCTTTTGGCATAAAATTAGCATGCTCACAACAGCTCAGTAACCTGACAGTGGTCCACACTGTGTCACAGAGGGGTTTGATGCCAGCAGAATGCTGTGAGAGAGTGTGATGGGAGAGGAAGCTGTGGTCCTTGTCCCAGTGAACTGTTACAGAATCATTGCTGACAAAAAAAGCTGCTTTGCTTATGGTCACTAAATGAGGAGGTAACTGTAGTTTCCACCCCACCTCTGCTGTGTCAGTATTGTCAGCACTGGAGTTTTATTTTGTAAGTATCACTACTGAGTGTTTTGCCCCCAACTGGGTACATACCCCAAGAAAGACACAATTTGGTACTTGGAGAGTTCTTCATACAAGATCCTTACGCCGTGATCTGTGACCTGATTCACACTGAGCCTGGAAAGAAGGGAATGAAAAGTCTGAATAAATACAGATTACAATTGTTCATAACCCATGAGTTAACAAATCACTGGAGACCTATGCATTTTCCTGTGGAATTTTAACAAGTCCTTATGTCACTTATTAAAAGCTGTTAAGGGAGATGTGAGCTCAGCTTCATACGGCTCGCTCCAAAAATGATAAAAATCAGAAAACCCAAATCTCCTAGGTAATGTTCTGGAAGCTGTCCACAGAACTGAGAACAATAAAAAGTAGGAAGTCAGACACCAGATAAACATCTCACCCTCCTCCTGTGCTTACTGTGATTTCAGGAAGAAAGTCTGCTTAACATGCTAGCAAAAGCAAGCTGTCCAAACTACCAGTCTTGCAATCTTCTCTGAGTACCTAGTGAAAGCCAGGCATCTTGAAAGTCACAACACATTCAGGCTTCACCAAATAAAGGTTGTGAAAAGCCCTGGCCAGAAAACAGAACTGTGGTCCCATGGGTGTGCTAGATGTTTCTAATTTTATTGTCCCAGCCAGACATGAAACAAATCAATGTCAGTCATTCACAGAATAAAAATAATTCTCACAGTTGTTTTGGGGTGGGTTTTATTGTTGTTGCTTTTTTTCCTTTTTTTGGTTTTTTTTTTTTTTTTGGTAACTTCTCTAGCTTTTTCACCTTCACTAAATGGACAGGTTCAAGTGAAGCATTCCAATTGTGATGAATCACATTTTCTGGGTAAAGCTGTCCCTGTGAAAACATTTTGACCACATTTGGTTTGTACACAAACTCAGCAGCTGAACATTCCCTGTTGAGAGTCCCTTACCATCAACAGCATCCCTAACCTTTGCTAGTTAGCAACCTGGTGCCTTTGGAATGCAGTAACACATGGGAGAAATCAGACAGTTTCTACAGATTAGAACAGTCTGCTTCTTTGAAAGGGATGGCTAAGCTCTTGGAAACAACATCTCCTGACCTGCAGAAATTGCTCATTAGAAATGAAAGTTCCAACATCTGAAGATCCAAAAAAACAAAAAGGCAGCCTAAAAGACTATTTTGGTGTTGGGGATGGTGTTAAGACCACACTGTGTATGGCATGATCGATCACATGATAGGGACAAAGAATGAAAGGCTGGCCTTTTCTTCTTTGTTTTGTCTTACATACTTATGCATTTTCCCCAGGAGTTTCCCTATTGCTTTCCCTTGGGAGGTCAGTCAATTTGCAACTAACTGGAAAAAAAACAAGTTCACTTGCTTTCATTTATTCCTACAGGAAAACAAAGCAGAGCACAGCCAAATGGGAGGAATAAATCCAGTTGTTAAAAACCCAAATTCTCATGAGGCTGAAGAAGCTTTTAAAAAGATATATATGAAGTTCCTGATTTTCTGCACCTAAATGTTTGGACAAATAAGATACAGCTACATAGCCCAACCTCAAAGGGCTGGAGGTGAAACAATCTGGCCTGTGATGTTAGTCAGTTCTCCATGTTCACACCAAGCCATGTCCTCCCTTCACCTCAGGGAAACACCACATCTGAAGACTTTACATCCTTTCATGGAGTACTACATGATACCTTTTGTCCTATGAAAGCCAGATATTTTGGCAGGATGCAAAAGCAAGAAATTTAGAGCTTCTGATCAAGGGTTATCGTGAATAGCAGATCCTCCCTCACCCATTATGACCAAGGGCAGAGATGGCCTCAGGCAATCTTCAGATAATGGAAGATGTGCTTCTGTTTCCTTTCTTCTCTCTTAAGCACTTCTGTCCTAAATATCCTCTTCTGAGACAAAACAATTTGAGATGGAGCTAACTCAACCTACAAGTTTAAAAGTCTGTGCTTCTAAGGACTTACTGGCCTTTCCATTTTTGTTTCCAAATTCACATCTTATCCCTGCTCCTGTGACTGGATGAACAAAGATCTCAGAAGATCTGAAACATTAATTTCCAGCAGCAGTAATCCTCACCTTTCTCCACTTCCAAGATCAATTCCTTCAGCCCACCAGTTTGTGGAATAAACCAAGGATAAGCAAGCACCTGCTTCCAGAGACTCCTACCTGATCACTGCAAGCTTGCTGAAACAAGGTTGCAGCTGTTTTATTCCATAGTCATTGATGTTGTTGTTGTCCAAATCCAGAGCCAGGCGCTTTTGGAAGTGGTGCACCACAAAGGAAATGGCACTGCAGTCGGCAGAGTAGGCGTTGCAGTAGGCCAGATTGATGTAGTTGGCGTGCATGCGGCGAGCAGCCATCCTCCCCACCTTCTCACTCTGAGTCTCATACAGGCACCTCAGCATCCACACAAAGTTGGGCTGCACCTGCACCTGATTGTAGCTTGTAAGCCTGGACCGAGTGTAGCCTTTCAGGTGGGATTTCAGGCTCGCCACAAGGTATGTGATGAGTGTTTTTCTCTTCCTCTTAATGACTGTAGGCGAAACTAAATGTCTGAAGAGCTTCTGCTTGGATACAGAAAGTAGGCCACAAAGAAACATGTTGGTAAAATTAAACTGTTCGTTATTTCGGAAAGGATCCTCTCCTGCAAGTTGTTTCTTCAACCAGGGGATAGGAAGGCAAGTAGGCTGGGCAGTCTCAGTGGAAGAACATTCATTGAAAAACTCAAGTAACTCCTTGGCACCCACTTTCTCCTCGATAACCAAGAACAAAGCTGTGAAAAAAGACTGAAGTGTTAAGTGCAAGAACTCATACGTGGCCTGACTGTCACAACCACTGTAACCTTTAACTGTTCTGAGAAAGCCCAATTGCAAATCTTCTTCTGAGATATTTGCTGATGAGACCTCCTCCTGCTCAAAGATAAAGAAAGAGTTCTCCATCCCTTTGTATGCCATTTTACCCAAAGCTAAAAGAGTTTCCTTTCTTGATTTGAACATCTCTGCTTGGCTCCTGATATTGTTCTTCAGCAAACTTGTTTTCAGAGATCGGTTCAGGTGGACTTCAGTCATGAGCAAAAATACATCTGTCAACGTAACAGAACTGTCTGGAAGCTCGTGGCTGTCAAACATGGAATGGAAGTGTTCAAAGCATTTGAAGATAATCCAACAAAATAAAGGCACTGAACACAAACTGCAGAGATTTGGGTTAGCTTCCAACTGGTTCGATACCAGTGCTCGTTGCCGCTCATCTTTGAAAAACATAGCTGTGTATTCCTTCAGGTTATTCCTGGAGAAACCGCGGAGCAACACTTTCTTTCTAATGATGTTTTTTTGGATCTCAGTTCCTGTCCTGGCAGTAAGAATTTTCTTGGATCCCTTAAGAAGCTTTCCTCTGAGAAGGCTTATGAGCAGTGCCAGGGGGTGGATGGGTTCACTAGGTGAGCATATCTCAGGTACACTGCTGAGATCAAAGCTGGAATAGATCTCATCAAAGCCATCAAATGTGAAAAGAACTGTATGAGGGAACTGCAAGATGTGATGGAACACTTCTGTGGGGTCCTGGTCTGGGTAGCAATTGTATTTGAAGAGCAGGTCTTTCAAACACATGGCTTCATCTTCCTTGAAGCACCTAAACATCCTACACCGAAAATGGAAGAAAAATTTGGTCCCTATGTCCAGCTCTTTTCTGGCCCAAAGGCTTTGTATCTTTTGCAACAAAATGGATTTTCCAATTCCTGCATCACCATAGACATAAATAGTCTCTCCATCTTCATTAATTAGCCCGACTGCATCATCAAAAAGGGCTTCTAATTGACCCACCTGGCCAAGACTCTCATTAGTAAAACTGACCAGCTCCATAATACTGTTGGAGTAGATTTCCTCAAGCAGCATCTCCTCCCTCTGAGCGTATGACGAAACAAACTTGGAGTCCCGTCCCACTTCATGTCTGAGTTTCTGGCAATACCTGCTAACTAAAAAGACAGTGAACTCCTATTAAAAAGACTATTATTTAAAAACCTATGTATACAGTGACTCACCTCTTTGGGAACTCAGAGGGGGTAATAAACAAAAGTAATTCTAATGTGAAAATGGTTCTTTGGCAGATTAATTCTATTTGTGCTATCACCATCACTCACTTGGGAAATTCAGGTGCTAATGAAAGGTCACATGTGAGTCACCACTTCCTGAAAGCCAGTACTGATGCTGCATTGGCATAAGGGGCTGCTATCCTTCAGCTGAGACTCAAAGCCAAGCCCCTAACCCTTTGTGAAAGGCTGCTTCACTCTCTGCAAAGGCTTATTGGAGTTGTTGGTCACTAATTTCACCGTATTTGTATTCTTCCTGCAGTTCTATCAGGTAGGTGGTAATTCTTTCCTAAATTCTTTGGCCATTTATATTATTGTAAATAGAAGCCACGCATTTTAGAAACCAAGTGCCAGGGACCTCAAAAGATTTTTTAAAGATGACAAAAAAAGAGAGTATCTCAGTTATTGTGCAATGTTTGCTTGTGTTTTTCAACAGAAACTTTGTTTCAGATGGGGACAAAGTAATTCTTGTATTTATGCAGAATGGGAAAACCTCTCCAGAGGAAATCATTCCTGCAATACTTAAACTGATTTTTAGGGTTGCTAAAAATCATAATTCAGGATGACAGAACAATTCTGGTTGGAAGGGACTTCAGAAGGTCTAGTCCTACCTCCTGCTGAGAATGGGATCATTTATGACATCAGATGAGGTTAATCAGGGCTTTGTCTAGTTGGATCTTGAAAACATGGACATGCGCAGTCTCCCAGGCATGGAGACTGCACAGCCTCTCTGGGCAACTTGCCTCATTGGCCAACTGTTGACTGTTCTCATCATGAAATACTGGCTAGTGCATTGCCAAAATATCACAGTGTTGCTAATAAATTGTAGTAGAGGCTTCAAAAATACCACAGCTGGCACAAGGTGATTCTGCCATTGTGTTACGTATCCACAAACAAAAACGGAAAGAGCCTGAGTTTCACAAAATAGGATGTAATTTATCAGCATCAGCCTTGTCTTATACAGTGTGCCTTTTAATCTGGCTAACACTGCTAGCAAGCACACAATTATTTTCCCTGGCTGTGCCTGCCTAGACTCTTACTTTTCTGTCACCTGGTTGGAGCTTCCTACAAAGCAGGGTATTTCTAAGGGAAGGGACAGAGATGCATGACCTTACCTGGATCTGTATTTACCACAGGTTTACTACAAATATTCTCTGAAGGCTCATAACCTATTTCATCCAGCCAAGGCTGAAGTTCATAGTAAGCATCAGTGACTTTCTGCAGGACATAGATGAAATATTCTGAAACTTCTTCTCCCTTGCTTTGAACCAAGTCTAGAATTTTGCGAACCTGAAGAAACACCACAGGAAAGATCATTGATACATAGCATTTTATCACAGTAGCACTTGTCAACTATTTTAGGACCCTTTCTAGACTGGAGCAGGGGACCAAAATCAAAACCAATGCTTCAAAAAGATGAATTCAAAACCTAGCTCTTAATTTGAACCATCACAAAACTCAGCTGCTGTTTGTGTTTGAACGTTGCAAGAGAATGTTGCAATGGTTCTGCAAGTTAAGGTCTGACCTTGTAGCTCAATCATATACAAACCAGAAACAAAATGGATAAATACCACTCCTCAAGAGGGAACCCAAAGGATTTCCTCAGCTTGGCTAAATAGTGTATTTTAAATCCTGTGCTGGTTAAAATGAAAATAGAAGTGGTTTCTCCGTGCCCTAAATTCACCCTCTGTTTTGTAAATACTCAAGTCACATTTTGATTTACCTCAGGATCCAGCTAGGTCCAGAGCAGGGTGGGCTGAATCTCTCCCTGGATCTTAACGCTGAGCCAAAACCCTACAACTTTTCCTTCTAACACAGCAACTCAATTCTTCAGGCTCTCTCTGAGGTACAATGGCCTCACTGCCTGCAGTTGTTACCAAAACTAATGGCTGCCAGGCAGTGTCTGGAGCAGTTCAGCACCAAGTGTCACCTCCACAGACAAGGCAGAGGGTGATCTCTGTGCACCAGTACAAGGCAGCCCTAGTACAAAACCCTCTGCCATCATCCGGGGACACATTTTGAATGCCTGGACCCCATTGCTAGAAATGAATGAAGAATGCAGTTCTAAACCAGGCTAAGGGTTTCCAGACTGTGGTCTCTTGCGAGCTTAAAGCAGGGTGATGTACATGCAGCACAGCAAACACATGGAGCTTTTTCTGACAATTTGTATGCTCTAAAAAGCAATTTTATGCCTTCCAGAGAAGCTCCCACAGAGTCCACTTCACTTACACTACTGTGGCCTGCTCTGTGTCTCTGCTTAGACTCCTGATGGATGGCCTCCCCCTCAGCTTTGGTACAACAATCATGCATATTATGCTGAACAATAAGAAACTGAGATAATCATACTGTGTGCATTTATTCAGCTTTGACCCTATACACAGTGTGAGCACTGTGTTGCCATTTCAACATGCCAGCAAGAATGATTATTTTATGAAAATCTGCACTGTTGGTGAAGTCCAAGGTCTTTGGATATTTTATGGTTTGCCTGCTTCTAACTGTGACAGTGTTCTGAAGCTGCATGATTGGCTGGTCTGGGAAACAATCTCCTTAGTTGTTTCAAGTTATGATGCACAGACCAACTGTGTACATGGTATTTTTCTCCTAACAGATGACCAGGAAATAATTTTTGTTACTGAAGTCCAAAGATGAATTAAAAACCTAAATATGCCAGGATATATCAATCTTCCATAACAACAGTTACAACATACATAGGTCTTTAAAGAGAAGGGAAGGTGTTCATACAGACAACTCACAATCATTAACTTCTAAAACAGTATTTCATTTCTGTGTCTCCTAAAGCAGGATGATCTGTCCCACAGCATCCTAAAGCAGATTTTCCTTCCTATACTCTAACAACCATGTGGCCACCTCTTTATCAGAGGACAAAGCTGCAGCTGGGAGGGACAGAACAGCAATTATCACCCTGCTGATTCTTACAGCTGCCAACGGGCTTTGTAAGCAGTGCCAGCCATGCTGGACAGGGATGTGCTGGAGACACTCATCCAGGAGGAATAGGGTGGGGAATCTCCAAAATAACAAAGATTAGAAAATACGCTAAGATGTAAAATTGTCAGATAAACACCTAGAACCTGGTGATAAACTGAAAGTAACCATGTTTCACTGGCTACTGAAAAAAAAAAAATCATACCTTATCTGCTTGAGTAGGAAACTGGACAACGATCTCTGCATCTTCAGTGGAGAAGTAGTCGTTCTTAATTAAGTTATCAATCAAACACTGGGTGTTTCGGATCCCACCGACCAGAAGCTCTCGATGAATCTTCAGCAAAGCAATGAAGGATGGAGGGCTTGCTCCTGGAGGTTTTTTCACAGAAATGTCCACATTACCAAGTAGGTGGCCTTCCATAGTTGAGATAGCAAGAAGCTGCTCCACCAAGCCTCATCTTTGACAAACTGTCCACTTGTAGTGACGGGTCAGCTTGGATTTAACTTTGGGCAAACAGGAAATCTGTCCTTCACATCACCAAGCCTGCAAAAAGTAATTGTACAGAACCTCAGTGTAAACCTTATTCTATGCACATACATCCTTCAATTAGACATCACAGAACACTCCCAAAGTCTGTGTAGTATCATGACCAACTTTTTAATAAGGTTTCTTCCTTAGGTACTTCCCTTTATGTGTTTAGGTTTTGAAAAATGCAGTATCTACAACAGGCAGTCTCCCTCCTGTACCAGTATTTTACTGTAGCTTGCCTCAAACACCACCACTGGCATAGGCTTTATTAACTGCCTGTTCCTAGTGCATAATTTAATATTTTTTATTAACTTTTCATGTTTCAGTAGACAAAGCAGGGCATCTGTCCAAACATAATTTCGACAAGGAAATAAACGGAATAAAATTAGACTTCATACCAATTAATTTTGTAGGAGGAATTAATTTATAGTAGCAATTCACTTTGCTTTTTCTTTGCTTCAACAAGAGACTCCATATAAAGTGCTGCCAATATGATACCTGTTCCTGAAAGCAAGGCCTTGTCAACTCTGAGACAATTTTAGCTAAACTAGGGAAGAGTTTAGCTTCAGGACACTAGGTTCACCAACACCAGGAGGGATGTTATTTAGAAACCATACTCTTTAGCATGAATGCTCTCTCCTTGTCTGCAAATATATACACAGTGAATGCCCTTGTTCTCCAGACCACCTCTTGGGAGCTCTTTTTACATGTCCATTTATTCCCATTTTTCTCTATAAGGCATAAAGCAAGAGGAATCAGGATCAGACTGCTCTCTACTGTATTACTACAGCAGGGCTTCTTTTAATTGTAGTTAATGTGCCTACCATATATTATGCATGAATCTATACTGTAATTACAATTCAATAATAAGTTCATTCAGGTACTATTTAGGTACAAGCTTGCACATACGATTTCCCATGCAAGAAGCTATTTTTTGCCAAGGTCACAACTGAATCACCTCCACATAGACAAGAGTTTTTATCATCAACACAAATGACTGACATCCCCCAGTAACAGTTAAAACATACTGCTGTTTCAGCAGGTCAAGTGCAATCTGGAAGAATGTTCTTAGATTCTGATTACAGTCATATTAACAAAAACAAAAGACAAAACCCTCCAACAATTCTGTAAATGTGCCAATTCTGCTGCTACAAAATCCTCACAATATCCCAAGATATTTACGGTGATGGCAAACTTTTTTCAAATGCTCCCCAGCACTCCCCTGGCAAGCTACAATTGAGCCCTGCCAGCTCACAGATTATTCTACGTGACCTGCTACTGGAACAATCTCACTTCTATGGGTTTTCTATATCAAAAGCTGCAGTCTGCATCAGGGAAGCTTCTCCTGCCTGATGCTGGAGAAAGGCACAGTTTATGCTACTGCATTTTAGTGATACTATCTACACTCAAACTAGCAGGGTAAACCAGCTTAGCTCCTCGGGATTTCCCAAGAGATCCAAACTTAGGGTTGCTGACCTGCATGGATACAGATAACTGCGTTAAGGGTTGGGCTCTCCCAGGACTGAGAGGAGGCAAATCCCCAGCACAACTGTTCTGGGTCACAGCCAACTCCCAAAACGGCAAAACTGTTTCAAACAAACGGAATGTAACCAAGCAATGTGAATTTTTTACCACACCAGTAAGTGACTTCATCTACTCAGACAAATCAACCTTTCATTACGCCATTCAGATGACCCACCCGAGGAAGTGGCTGATTTCTGAGTCACTCAGCTTCCTAGAAGCTACACTGGCACATCTCTTTGTTCAAAAAAGTTCATTCCATAAATGAACTCGACAATGAAGACCAAACATGTTGAAAACATCATTTTCTCTAAAGCTTTTGGAGGCTCTTAGTTAAAGAGACAGAGTCACCTTAAAACATGCAATAGAAATATTAAAGTCTTTCCTTTCAAGATACTGCATCTGCCCAACATTCCCTGCTTGCTTTGGCTATTCTAGGACCACATTATTCTAACGCATTTTTTTTCTTCCTACTTTGTAAGAACTGAGACAAATACTCAAAAAACCGTAAGAATGAACCAAAGTGCTGCCAAGTGTACAAACCAAATAGAAGTACTTTCTTCACTAGTTCAGTTACATCTACATAGAGCATAAGAAAGAAGAAATACAGCAGCAGGAGAGAACATGGAAAATACGGAATGATCAGAAGGTCCAAAAGATGTCTGCCCTGCATCTGACTAAGTCCAAGCCAGTACAAATCCTGGCTGCTACTGGAAGGGGTGTGCACACATATGCTGCTGGACAGGGTACGCTCCCTTTCACACAAGGTGATCAGCAAGAGAATGGAGAAACAAGAAACCAATCAAAAACGAATATAAAGCGAGACTAAACATCAGGGAGAAAAGGAGAAAGAACAAAAATGCCAAGCGGGCAAGTCAGAACTGGCAATATGAATTCTGTGCATGATGACGTACTCAGTGATATTTTCAATGAAAATATTAAATCTAAGGCAAAACCCCACACCACCCAGTTCTGGAGTACACAGTACTTTTCATCAGTCCTTTTTAATAAGAAAAAATGGAAATTTCCACCATTCACAGATTAAGAAAATCCATACCAGATGAAGAGCTGGACACCTTAAATGGTGCTGGAACAGAAAGACTTCCTGCCACATGTGTTCACAACAAAGTGTATCAGCTGTATGAAGAAACTTGACATATATGATTCTGTTTTGCTAGGACTTTCTTTGTGTTATTGGGTTTTTTTTTGTTGTTGTTCTTGGAGGTTTTTTTGGTGTTTTTTAAAACATGAGGCCAATGTGTGACAACATGAGGTACCCATCTTATCTGCAAGCCCATCACCTCTCTTTCTGGAAAGAGTGCAAGCTTCCATAGTGCTTCAAGGTGATTTTTTTCAGTGAGGGAACACAAGGTTGCTAAGTCTCTTGTGAAAGGATCTGTTAGTTTTACAATGCTAGGTTACACATCTGGTATGTTTAAAGGTAAATGCTTATGCAGCTTATAAATAGGCATTGAAAGCAATTCCTTGCTAGAGTGCATATAGTGTTCTTTGCCTTATCTTGGGCCCTCCAGATGCTGGATTCAATTCAGCTGGATTCAATTCACACATTCTTGTGACTGATGTTGCCATCAGTCATGGGGATGCTGTTAGAACAGACTGAGACATACATTAATGTGAGACACCTCAGCGTACTGCCTTCCATTTCTGAAAGGGCTAAAGTGAATAAAATAATTTTTCTGAAAGACACCTTAAGGCTCTTACAAGTTATGGTCAAAACAGATCACCTGTTCTAACACATCTATTCAGAGAAATGAGCAAGAAAAAGGGAAAGATTTGCAAGCTTGACAGAGTAGCTGAAACAGCAAAACACCTAAGGAGAAACGGAGACAGACAAGACAGATGATACCTGAGTGAAGCAGGAGTCTGGTATGAGAAGAGAACAGGAGAAACTCACAGGGAAAAGCTTCCTATCTGGGAACAGAATGGACTTGGTCCTAAGAGAAAAAATTTTAAAAAAACCAATTACTTACCGAAGAGGCTGCCAATGATGTCAGAGGACAAGAAATTCAGTTAGCCATTTTGAGGACAGCAAAGTCCATCAGGTGAAGAAGACAGGAAACAGACTAGCAGGAATTAAAAAGAACCCAAGAGCAGAGTGCTTACCCACCAGCTGCAAAAGCCAAGAAAGGCAAGACAGGGCCTTGGCCAAATGAAATGTTGACGGGGATTGAAGCAGTGTGAGAGGCAACAGCAAGTGTGGCAATCAATGCTATCATAAACCTGTGTAACTGAGAATAACAAAGAGGAAGCAAGATGGGGATCAAGCCAGGAATAAGGAGGGAAATGAAAAAGAGAAATGAAATTTGTCACAGTAAGAGGTATGGTAAAAGCATCAGTGCTTCCAGCAAGGTTTTGTACAGTCCCATGTCAATAAGCTGCAGTGGCGCCAACAGCCTCTGCATGAAGGCACTGGCACTTTCATCTAGTGTTTCCTCTGAGTTCCCTCTACTCTCAGCATTGTGCAAGCATATAAACATTTCTATTTTTCCATGCCCTGCCCTTCTCACATCCTCTTTTCACTAAGATCTCCTTGCTCTTCTTTTAACAAAACCATTATGCCCCTTCCAGTGCTGCAAGACCCCTGGCAGCAAAGAATGTACTAGTTTATCACAAACAAGTTCTTGTAAAATGTAAATGCTGTTTATAGATAAAGGGGCTAAAGATCTTATAGAATAGCTAAAAATCATTTCTACTTTTGGGTCAACTTGGGAATTGAGTTCTTACTGAGCTGGCTGCTCCCAAGGAGACTGTGTAGGATGACGCAGTAAAGGCAATACAAGGAGCAACTTAATTAACAACTGTCCCTTACAGCAGCTGATTTAAGACCTATCTAGAATATTTCTGAAGAGCTGAAAACTCAGTCAATACTGCTTCTCCTGTTTTGCTATTCTGACAAGAATTGTTCCTCTACATTGTCTGTGAGATAAAGTCTTATGCTACTTACCTAGCTATCTAGAGCCAGTTGCTGGAATATTTTCAGGATTTGCACAGCACCTAGTAGCCAGCTCTGGCAGGACAACAGTGAAGCACACAAACCTGAGTGCCAGCCCAGGGCTAGTGGAGTCCCCACTGGCATAGCCTTCTATCCGTAACATTCAAAATGCAATTATTCTTCCAGACATGGCTGTATGAAAAGAATGCTCCATTTCACATGAAAATTTGTGCCTTTTGTGTCTCCAAGTCAGATTTGTTTCCTGAGAAAAGCTATTTTACAGTGCCAGCTACTCACTACAGAGTCATCACAGCAAGAGGAGAACTGGAAACTTTGCCATGCTTGGTAATCTGGACTCTGTCACACCAGTATAAATTCAACTTTTTGCTGTCATTGGGAGAGTGAGAAAAGAGACTGATTTTCCACACCTTCTGTCATGCATGCAACAGCAGTCAGTCTTTGTCTACAATAAGTGAATAAGACACCTATTTCCACACAGCAGCTCTCACATTTAAAAGCATTTCAGCTATTTTACTTAGTTCAAGAGGAGTAAAAAATATGCTGAGATCAGAGGCAAATGGGCACATATGCTACACAAAAACTCTGCATGTTTGATGAGACGCAATGCAACGTATTCCCAAAGGTACTAAAACCCAGCCTTTTATTTTTATAGCAAAAATGGTGCATTGGTAGAACTTGTACAGAGTCCCTGTGCAGATCTTACATTATTCTGTTTGTGTGAATTAAAGCATACTCATCACACCCCACTTCACAATCTCTTAACTATCATCACTGATGCTACATATGTCAATAAACGCCCAGGGAGCCATATGTTAACATCGCATTCGTGTAAATCCATTACAACTCATGGGCTCTTGCATTGCTCTGGGGGTCACAGAGATCAGCATCTTTCAGTGGTTTTTCCTCCCTTCCCCCTCTCTCTCTCTCTTCTGACTGTATCATAAGCTTTTGTAAGTATCCCTAGTTATTTGAAGAGCAACAGATATAAAGAACACAGAAGAAATTATTTCTGCCTCCATCTGGTAAAATGACAAGCTTTTCTTTAAAAGGCACAGCTTTGACAGAAATATTCACATCCCTCACAGGTTTTGCTCCTACATATCCTAATAGATTCCTTTGTAAAGAAAGAGAACTTTATATAGAGTGTTTGGATGCATTAAGAAGCCCCTGCCAGAAAGACTTCATGTGGCTTCCTTATATCTCCTTCCCGGTGGGAAAAGATCAATAAATAATATGGAACCATTACCAGAAAGCAAAGACAATTTCTCCAATCAGAGAAATCTTGTCGATTATTTTGTTGTTAAGATATAGAGGAGGAGGGGGCAATTTACTGCTTTCTATAAATTTGCAACTGCTCCTTTCCTGTTATTTATTATTTTCACATTCCACCAGCAGTGAATCCTAGAAGCTGCAGCTGATGGAATCACGGAGCTGATGGAATGCCATGCCATGCCACGGGGTACCATCCTACCCGGGGAACCGCTCCCGCCTGCCTCTCTTCCAGCTTCTTTCGACTGAAGTGAGCAAAGCACCGGGCCTAAGCGAGTGCCGCCTGAGTCCGTGCATGGGTTGGGATCTCCACTCCGGTTTTGGGGGAAGCAAATGGCTCACTGTACACCCCGTCCCCGTGGCTCACGGGGCAGGGCAGGCGGGCTCCAGGGCAGGAGGGCAGCGATGCATCCCGCCCGCCTCCTCCGCCCCTGGGCCCTCGCCACCATTCCCCAACAGCCCTCAGGAACACCACATCCTCGCCAGCATCTGGAACACCATTTACGCCTGGTAGCGCTGCTGTGTTTCGTACGAAGGCGCTGTCCCCATGCCGAGGAGCTGCGGACGCTGCTGCCCGGCCCCGCTCCCCGCTCCCTGTCACAGGCCGCCAGCCGCCGCCTCGCCGGGCCGGCAGGGACCCTCCTGAGGAAACACGAAGGAGTCCCCAAGTTTCTGCCTCAGGAGCGGCGCAGCCCCTTCCCCTCCCACTCCGCAAGCCTTTCGCGCCGTCCCACAGAAACTCTGGTTTACAGAGAGCAGACTCTCGGGCTCACACCTGCCAGCCCCCTCTCGGCGCCGGCCGCTGGCCTGCAGCCGGACCCCGGGACCCGCCTGCGCCCCGGCCCTGCCCCGGCACTCACCACGGCGGCCAAGGCACGGAGGCCAAGGGAGGAGCCCACGGGCGCTTCCCTCACCCCTCCCGCCCCACACTCGGTCTCTCCTCCCAGCGGAAAGCGACTCCTCCCCCGCGCAGGAATGGTCGAAGGCTTCCCTTTCAGCGACACCGCCTTTCCCTCCGCACCCGTGCGGCCTCTTCCTCCGAAAGGGGCAACGGGTCCCTCGGCAGCGACCACTTCCCTCAGGAAGGACTAAAGGAGGGACTCGTGAAGCACCTCCCCAAGGATACTGCCAGGGTATTGTTTCTGTTTTCTTTACCCATTTAAAAGCTGAAAAGCCCAAAGGTGCAAGGTAAGGGTAGAGCAGCAGAAGCGGTGCTGCTGATGAAAGAGGAGCGTGTTCACGCAGAGTTTTGCGCTATTGACACTACATTCATTAAAAAGCACAAACAGCCCATTGAGGCTTCGGCTGCATCCCAACATCACCAGTTTTCACTTACATAAGCAGGGCGGGCTGCCCAGGGAAGTCGTGGACTCTCCTATACAGACATTCCAAACCCACCTGGACCTGTTCCTGTGTCACCTGCTCGAGGTGACCCTGCTGTGGCAGGGTCTTGGGAATGGATGATCTCCAGGGGTCCCTTCCAGCCTTAACGATCTGTGATTCTGTGTTCTTCTTGAAGGGTGCACACTGAACAGGCACGGCAGAGGTTTGGTAATCACAGTTTTATTTACTCAAGCTAGACAGTGCTAATACAGAAAGTACCATGTTTTACAGCAGTCACAGTGCCCAGCTCTGGAAACAGGCATATTACCTCAGGACAGCACCAACACATACCTGGCAGAAGTTTATAGAAAATATTTCATACAGAGAAGACATGGTCAGTCTGTTACTTTAAAGTTTATCTAAGCAGTCACACAGTGACATCAATTATCTCTTACACTCCTCTGTACATCAAGAGAAAAAATACACTAAAGAGAAGACAAGCCAAAGCTCAGTGATTTGACATCTTCCAGGTTGTCAATTTTTCCTCTTCCGCCATAGACTAACTGCAGGGGTTGTCAAGTACCATGAAAATAAATACTCTGCTGTGGGGAGAAAAAGCCGAAAAAACACAAGAGGCCAAGTCTGTTCATTTGGGGTTTAACAGACAAACAAATGACAGCATAAATGTGCTAGGACTCAAAGGAGACTTTCTGATTTCACTGGACATGAGACCAAGGCCTAGACAGACAAAAAAGACAGTCAAAAAGGTAATTAAAAAACCCTCTGGAAATACCAAACTAAAATGAATTCTTTAAAAATCTCTTGGTTATAGCTAACCAGTTCACCTATGACAACCACTAGACATTGAAAGGAGGAAGCTATGATGGTTTGAATGAGATCCTTCGCTGAATGTCGTCTCCAGGCGTAAGCTGCCCTTTGGACTTACACTTAAAAACATGGAAGGAGTTTAAAAAATGCTACTTTTCTTTCTTTGTTAACTATATAAACAGGAACAGGAACTCCATAGCATCAGATAGGTTGGGCTTTAAACCATTAGGAGAAGTAGCAGAGAAAAAGGTTTAGCCTTAAGAGTTTTAAGTTTACTTTGCATCTAACAAATCTAGGCATGTATACAACTTTTAAAAACAGAGGGCCTGATCCTGCAGCCCTTATTCGTCAGAAGGCAAAAGGTGCCAAACTCATGAAGGTGGCCTTTTTATTTTAAAAAGGTCAGTAAACTGGACATGAAACACAAATTTGCACACAACACTGCATAACAATTACAGAAAGATAATTTCTAAATCTGCAAAAACTTCAGCATGTACTCAAGTTATACATACAAAGAGAAGTTACCAACATCACTGTGTCTGTAGACTGCAAATTATGTCTAACAGTTTACTGTAGATACACAGCAAACTCATCTTTTTTTGATAAATAAAGAAACTGCTGATCAGCCCAGTGAGGAGAGGTATCTAAATCAAGGTGAATGGCCAAGCAAATGCAGAGGTATTCTATGCAGAATTTATTTTCTCTGCTTTAATAAAAGCTTCAATCTCTTCCATGATTGGCACCGGTCCTGCATAGTTATTAGTTTCAATAGCTTCTAACTTCTCCTGATAATCAGCTGGCAAGCCATTCTGTTTTGCACCCATGCAGATAACCTATAATTAAAAGGGGAAAAAAAAGCCTTCAGTAATAGAAAGGACAGACTCCTCCAAACAATCACTTGTATAGGAAGAACCATTTAAGTTACCTAGAGAATTAATCTCAAACAGCACTATTTGTGCCTAAGGATAGCCAAAGGCTTCTGGGAGACCACTGAAGACCAGAACAGCATGAACAAAATTACTCTGAAAAGGCTTTTAACTACTCCTAAGATTCTGATGTGTTACTAAAGTGCACAAGACTCTGTAATTAAGCTGTTATTCAGTTATTCCATTCTTTCTTCCAGAGAGGATGATAACTACATTTTACACTTTTAGCCAGCTTTAGTGTCACACCTGAGTGAGAAGCAGCATATATTATTGAAGTTATTTTTAAAAGTAAGCTGTTTAAATCCAAAGGACAACAATGAGTACCTAGACAGGCTACAGGAGTAACAGAAACAGACACTCAACTTAGTGAAAAAGCACAGATTCCTTAGTTTGTAACTGCAGCTTTCCTTCCATATACAAAATAAACTGAAGTATTGGTGTGGAAGAAAATACGCGACAGAGAGGAAAAGGGGAAGTTGTAGGAACATGGCCTGAAGGAGACACCATCAAGCTTGCATATAGAAATGAATATTCTAAATATGCTTTCATGCATTTAACAGGATGCATTTCAAGGATGAGATGTCTAGAAAAAAAAGAGTTTTACCACAAAAAAGTACATAACAGTAGATGAATATAGTTCAATCACTGTGTGCTGATGCAGTCACCCTTTAAGTTTTTATATCTCCTGCCTGACTAACTTAAAAAAAAAAAAAAAAAAAAAGCTGGAGGCAGAGGAGAAGAACCGAACTAACAACTGCTCCTGAGAGGACCAGGAGGGAATGATAAAATTGCCAATAGTGGAGGTCTGCTCTTACAGCATACCAATGAGAGCTGAGAGCTGACACACAGCTGAAGACTACATATTAATTCCGTGAAAAGCCCTAAAGATCTGCCTTGCCACGAGGTGGGTTGGCAGGGAGGAGGTTTGTGGAACAGCAGAGCCTGCTTTCTAAGCAAGCCCTCTCTTCAGCAGTCCCACAGCAGCTGGCCTTAGCTGTGCTCCTGGAAGCAGATTCATAGGAGTGAGTTCCTCAGTTAGGAGAAGGTGGCACACCTGGGATTTAACAGGCTCACGCCTGTTTCTTTCCTTTAGGTAGGAAAAGCCAGCTGCAGTGCTGTCTGTGTCCCAGCACTAAGAGCTGCACCACTCAGACACACAGCCACACTACCCAGCCTCAGCCTGCACCAGATCTCACAAGCTAAGCAGGTCAGGCCTGCTGTGCGACTGCATCACGTGTCTCTACAGAGTCAGTATTTCAGAACAGTGTCGAAACACTTCTGCCTCACCAGCCATCAAGGGGGAACCCTGCAGTGCTCTGCAATGGTGCTGGAGTCCTGTGATGTACTGATGATGCATCTGGGAAAAGGCAGCAGGTGGACTCCTGATAGCAAGTACTTTCCAAGACAGTAAGGATAATCCACATCCTTGAAACTACAAGCCGGGTGCTGTATTTTCCCCATAGATGATTTCCTCTGTCCTTTTAGTAGAGTACATTAATTTTTCAAACAGAGAATTGCTGCATATATGTGAACAACATCCTCCAGAAATCCTTGTGTCAATCATAACTAATTCACAAGTTAAACAGAAGTTTCATGTAAAGCATAACTAAACCAAAAACCCCAAACTGATTTAGTAGGCCTGTAAGAGATAGCAATCTTCTGTGAGCATCATTACAGTAGTACATTGCACAAGGACTGTTGTACATTTACAGGAGTCAATGCCTTCCATCCACTGTAATTAAAGTACTTATTAAATAGCACAGAAGTAATGCATTATAAATTTCTGTACATCCTTCCAAAATTAAAGTGATGCAACACCTACCTTTTTATACTGTGGAGAAGGGGGACCAGACACATAGTCCCTCATCTGGTAGCTTCGACAGGTCAGTACTTTTCCTGCTTGAGTGTGGACATTAACTTCTATTGGGACATAAATGCCATCCTCAACTCCCTCTTGCCTGTAAAGGACATATATATTCCTTTCATGTAAAATAACTGATGCATCTTTCAAACCAACCATGCAATTAAACACAGGTTTATTATACCAGAACTCAAGGCAGGACACTGGTCTGTGTTAAAGAAAAACAAATAAAGCAGAATATATTTCAGTACTTTTTGTGTAAACTTGTTTCATATTAAAAAAACGTTTCTAGAGAAGCAGCAGCATTCACTTTTATAATTTCAGCTCTCTAAGAAGTGACTTGTGGTTAACTCACAAAGTTAGAAAGAGAATACTCCTAAACTAACTGTGGAAGACAGGTAGTCTGAAATGAGAAGCACAAGCCAGATTATCAGAGTTAAGGAGTCAGACACATGTTCATTACCTGCCACTCAGATAAAGAAACAATTGCAAAGTTTTATCTTGCCCATTGTGCTATATTTTAATAAGGAGAAACTTGCACAACTTGTGCAATATACTTTCCAATGAATAATCCAAGACTCCTTTTAACTTGCACAAGACATATACAGCAACTATGAGCCAGGTCAGGGCAAAAAAACATTTTGGTTTTTTTTAAATTAGCAAAATCATGCTTAGAAAAACAAAAACTCAAAACCAATGCTATTTATTGCCCTTAACCAGTGGCATTGAGCCACCAGTAAAAAATTTGAGGAAATAGTGAGAAGTAAATGAGAAACTTAAGCCATACAAGAGACTTCATAGCACAATTAACTTTAGATGTACTTTAGCTACAAGTTGTAACATGGTTTTACCCTGTTTGTTCAATACAAATTTGACAAGACATCTTTTTTTCAAAGACTTGCTACCATTTCAAGTTATTTAACATACATAATGTGGGCCATGTTAAGTGATTAACTAGGTTAAGTGCAAATACAGACTGGAAGCTAACTGCAGATTCAAGGTCAACAGACCACAAAGTAAGTCACATGGTTGTGTGAAAGCAAGAAAACTGTTTAGTAACATCCATTGCTAGATTCTGTGAGGAAAAGTCATTATTTAGTCAGTAACTTACAGATTTGTGAAGTGCAGAGGACAAAAAGCCCCATAAAAGTGGCTGTGAGACAGCACCAAAACTGAATTTTAAGTCAAAGAGTTCAGCCATCTAAGCAAAAGGTTCCCCTCCCATATTTGTTTTCTATATATTATATTGTTTTATTAGTATTTCAAGTAATTACATGCAGCATCAATTATACATTCTCTCCTCTGCTCCTGGATAACAAAGCACACACTATTTTCCCAGATTAGTAGAGCAGGGGGGAAATAAAAAGGGGGTGAGGTGTTTTTTTTTTTTTTGGTTTTTTGGTGTAGTTTTTTGTTTGTTTGTTTGGGTTTGTTGTTGTTGCTTTTTTGGGTTTTTTTAAATATCTGGTAATTTCAGGAAATAATTTGGTCGAGAACCTACAAATAGCTTGCATGCAGCCAAAGAATCCCAAGACCTTCAGCAGAAACAAATGCAAGCTCATTTGAGTTGGTTAGGTGCAATCCTTAGAAGAGCACTGTTGACTATCACTATAAAAGCCTAGAACACATCCCATTGCCTTCCATTTCCAGTTCACCTCCATGGCATCAGTGAGGCAGCTGTGAAAAAGTAATCTGTAGTGTTAGTGTCCAAGCTGCAGTTTTTGGTGATGTTACAGCACTCAAGTCTCTAGTACCTTAGCAAGCATTGAAGTTTATGGCAGGGATCTGCAATCCTACGCTATGTCAACTATGTTTATATTTATAGTATGTAAACACTTCTAGAAGTCAAAATACAAAATACTATCCCCATGGAGGGTAAACACAGTGCTACTACTAAAAGCAGGTCCTGTCAGACAGGATCATCATACTTAAGAAGTTTACACTTTAGGAAAGCATGGTAAATCAGGAGATTTCTGTAAACGTCAGCAGAAGGGGGTCAGGACATTTAAGTGCCACTGTAAGCAACAGCAAGGGAACTCAGGAGATCATAAAGCAGGGACATGTGAAGCTGTCCCCAACCACAAGCATGCCAGCTAGATGCCCATGTCCTCTTGCTTGGAACTAACACTCCCAGCCAGGACAAGAGTGCTGAGAGTGGCCATTCCCATAATGTGCTAAGAGAACATGGGTAAGTTTCTGTTGTATTTCAGGTTCCCTATAGGCAATGAAAAGCACATTGGAACCAAGTTTCATGGCCAGCATTACAAGGGCATGTTTACACAGTGAAATTGCAACAGTGCCAGAGGCAGGAGAGCAGTATTGAGGTAGTGCTTTCACTATGTTTACTATGCCCTGCTTCCTTGTCCTCACTAGCCCAGATTTCTACTGGAAATGACAGTGACAAACTACTCTGAACAAACAATCCTTGTGTACCAGAAGCACCATGCTGTGCAGGCACATCTCAAAAGATGTAACAAGCGCATGGCAGCAGACAAAGTTTTGGAGATTACATTCTAAGTCCTATCTCAGACCCTGCAAGAAGTCATGCTATCCCTTGCTTTGTTCACCCAGGTGGTCTCCCAGACTTCAGCCTAGGAACAGCTTGCTCAGGGTGCCTTGAGCTTCTCTTAATTACCAGGCACAGGTAGAACATTCTCCACCATGCATTCAGGCTCTCCCATTCAAAGGGGGAAAAAATAACACCCCAGCTCCCTGCTTGGATTTTCCTCAAGCTCACAAAAGTTTAAATCCTTAGAAGAGAAGACATGTTAAATAACCTCCTCAAAAGATCCCTTTTCCTGTATTAAAGATCTCCTTCTCTTCTGCAGTCTTGTCCTCATTTCTTTCTTTTCTGCTTCAACTGGAGTCTACAGATGTATACAGGCAGAAATTTGTGTCAGTCTCAAAGGAAATTCTTCCTAAAGTAATGGAAAGGATGCCATAGGACAAACAGATTTTAGAATCATTTAAGAAACAGGAAATTAGGAAGACAGGTTAAAAAAACCCAACAACAAAGGAGCCTGACCAGTATATCAGCTTCAAATCAAGGTCCACAGGTTGTTAAAATACCCCTAAAAGTAGCTTTAGCTTGAAAATGAACCCATTTTAATTATAGAAGTGTCAGAAGTCAATACACATACTGTGAAATGGAATTCACATATTAAAATCAAAATCATCTTCTTGATTCCAACACCAAAGTTTCCACACAGCTCTTCACCAAAAATTTACTACTTTTCAATATTTCTCTAAAGTAGTAGAAGACAGCAAAAGTTAAGTCACCTACTTATCCAGCGAACTTAAATTGCAAGTGTTCATTTTCCACACTATTCCCCATACTTCGTCTCCAGGGCTCTGAGCAATGGTAGCTGTACCTCCATGCCAGACAGAACTTATCCTGCCTTGATGATGGCCAAACTCAAGCTTAAAATCCTGCAAATGAAAGCAACACAGAGAATCAATTTCTACTTAAGGGCTGTTGGCTATTCTTGACATGACAGGGGCAGCCAAAGGACAGTTATACATGTAGCCAGGTGGAGACACAGAAGGAAGTACAGACAGGCAGGACCTGTTCCATCTGCCATCTCATGAGGGGTTGAAGTCAACCTTTTCCACTCCCCCATGAGAAATAGCAGCCTTGGGACAAAGGGAAGAGAGGTTGGGCAGAGAGCACTACTGATAAAAGTCTTGGCCTGCAGAGGCTGGATTGACATTCGTATCTTGAAGTAGTCTGGCCTAAGCAGCTGACAATTTCTAGCAGTGAGAAGAAAGTGGAGGCAGCCCTTTCTCAAGACAAACACACATACCCAATTCTGCAGTGCTGGAGAAATGTCAGCTTGACTTCTGTCTAAGTGGGCAGTGACAGGATTGCTTATATGCTTCCCATTGGACAGTCTGAAGGGTCTCTTGGTTGAGGCGTGCCATGATTACTTCCCTCTCATTCCCACCAAAAGACATGGCTACTTTGTGCCAATTCCCTTCCTGCTTTTCATGAGGTTATAAGACTTAAATGCTACTATGCAGGATCCAGGAAAATAGTAAGGGTAAAGAAGTCTACAAGATGGTGAGCTTTGGGTCCTGTCCTCATGCACTAATAAAACTACCCAATTACAAAAAATCATCCCTTGTATTTTACAATGTTTTGTGCAATCTTATCACGCAGCTGGAACATTCTCGGGTATTTTTAAGTCAAGGCATATGCCTCCTTCAGTGAGCTTATTCAGGTTTTTGCAAGTAGAAATATTCTTTTAGAAATCAAGTATCACTTCTTACAAGCAATATCAAATATTACTATATATGAGAAAGAAAATAATAGGTTATTGAATGTTATCAATGTAATTTCTCACCTGACTCAATACACTCAGTATCCTCTTCTACTTATTAGCCAATTTGTGGGTCCTTCCCTAGCACAACAGAAGGGGGAAAAAAACCCCACAATCCAAACCACCAAGCTTTAAGGAAGACTACCTGCTTAACATCAACAAAAATAAAACCCAAACCTATGAAGCCCCACAGCTTTGTGTATTTCTTACGATCACCCTCTTGAAGCTATAATTTTGATTTGAAACATACACATGTACATATTAATATTCCCTTTGAGACACATCACTCTCTTGCAATATGTCCAAATAGATACAGGAAAAAGGTTGCAAAAAAAAATGAAGCAGTTGGAAGCTTACACACAGAAAAACAGCACTTATCAAAACACCAATCAATTTGTATGTGTGTGTGTGTGTGTGCAAGTGACAGTCAGCAACCTGGCAAAGTCACACTGTTTACTCCCTCAACAGAGTCATCTTCCTGCCCCATAAAATGTCCCCTATTAAACTAATTTCACTAGAAGAAGCTTTACTTAGATGCACCAAGTTATTTGCGCACAAGTAGAAGTCCAGTCAAGTCACAGATTAGAGTTACAGACGAGGACAAGTGATTGTAGGGAATCCCCAAGGAAATATCTGAATAGAATCAAGTACTCTCACTGCAGTCTCATTCGGGGGGGGGGGGAGGAAAAAAAAAAAGCTGGGGATAACCCACCAATTTTTACTGTATTCCTCCAGTTATATCTTCCTGGACCTGACTTGCACTGAAATGCTGCAAGGGGGTGTATAAAATTATGAGGCACCACTCAAAAAGGGCAACAGAGACCACACAGAAACAGCACAGATAACTCTGGTTCTGGAGGCAGGAAACTCTTAAGTTACACCATGTGTGGAACTGCATCAGGCACTGCTGGGAAAATGGGAAAAAACACACTAGATACTTTCTTGGGTCAAGAGATTGGTCTTTGGTCCTTCTAAGTACCCGTGTAATAGCCTTTCTGTGCTTGTTACACATCCCATTTCTTAACAGCTTTTGGCTGAAGATTAACAAAGCTTTAAAAAGTAATATTAGAGGGAAGTTTAGCTAAAGTTTAACTAAAGTTTTTACTTTAGTTTAGGATCCAAAGCACTCTAATTACAGGCTGTTTCTCCTTTTTTTCAGCCCAAGTGGCACTATCACACAGCAATTAATAAGAGTCAGCTCCAACCTTCCTGCAGTCCCTCACTCCCTAGCATCAGTGATTTTCCAGCTGGAAGCGAGGCAGTGAAGCCACCCGCTGTTGGCAGGGAACATAGCAATCAGTCAAAGGCCGGCGCT
This sequence comes from Entomyzon cyanotis, assembly GCA_024500445.1. Lineage (NCBI taxonomy): Eukaryota > Metazoa > Chordata > Aves > Passeriformes > Meliphagidae > Entomyzon > Entomyzon cyanotis. Next base: position 94,138,990 of record JAKEPQ010001005.1, read on the forward strand.
GAAGCCAGGGCATGACCACCTGATCTTGAACAGCCAACCTGTGGCAGGACAAGAGGTGCTTACTGGGTAGCCTGGAAATCGATCTGAGAGCCAGGAGAGCTGTAGAAGCTTGCTGTTATTCAAAGATAAGCACACAATACTACTGCCTTTCTCCCCGCTTCCAAAGGTGTGATCCTGCAAGGTGCAGTGCTCTCAGTGCATTCAGTGGAGGGGTAGCTGTAAGTACCTCATGCTTTACAGGAGCAGGCCTCAGCTGCCAGGTTGATAGGACCAAGAGACACCAAGTAACTGTCTAGTTTATTAATGACAAGTTTTTGGAACGTCTTCATACACTCTAACATCGATAATTTCCATGCAGTTACCCCAAGAGAACCTTCAAGTCATCTTTAAGTGGTATCAATTGATGCTCTGCTCCTCCAAGCATCCTTCCAGTTGCACAGATCTGTACGTCAAGCAGCTTTAAGGACCACAAGCTCGTGTTTCCAAGCCTACCCTAAAGCCAAGCTGATACAATGGTATTTAATAACCCTGGCAGGGAGGGAACTGTCCTGTAGGGTGTACGAAGGTGTCAGCTGCAGATGTGCAGTGCTAGGTGAAAGCTCACGTCTGTCCATCACACAGCACAGGGAGAGCTCCTTGCCTGTACCCAGCATAGGCAAAAGGAAGGAGGGATTTTGATATTTTTTAAAAGAACATCACCCTTTTAGAACTGCCAGAAGCTTGTCCCATAAACCCAGATGAGCACCTAGAATTGTGGAATGGTTTGGATTGGAAGGAACCTATCATCTATTTCCAAACCCCCTGCCATAGGCAGGGACACCTTGCACTAGACCAGGTTGCTCAAAGCCCCATCCAACTTGGTCTTGAACACTGCCAGGAATGGGGTATTCACAACTTCTCTGGGCAGCCTTTTTCAGTGCCTCACCACCCTCACAGTAAAGAGTTTCTTCTTGCTACTTTACATTTCAAATTCTGTAGTGCTTCACACGCAGGGCCATGGGGCATGGCTGGCAGTCTGGAAGGTTAAGCTCTGTCAGATAACCCTGCAGCAGTGGGACTACCACAAACACTCCTTCTGCTGCAGGCAGCCCTGGCAGCAGGCCCTGGGTCAGAACCACAGGATAGCCAGGGTTGGAAGGGACCTCCCGAGATCATCTGTCCAACCTGCCAAGGCACGTCGAGGGTCACCTCGAGCAGGTGACACAGGAAGGCGTCCAGGAGGGTTTGGAATGTCTCCAGAGACAGAGACTCCACGGCCTCCCTGGGCAGCCAGCTCCAGTGCTCTGCCACCCTCAACGTAAAGAAGTTCTTCCTCACGCTGAGGTGAAACTTCCTGCGTTTTAGTTTATGTCCATCGCTCCTTGTCCCGTCCCTGGGCACCACGGCAAAGAACCTGGCACCATCCTCTTGACGCCCCCGCCAGATCGGTGCTCGGGCCTCCGCCATGGGAGGGACGGACGGGCTGCAGCACCGGACCCCACGCAGCCGCGGGGCCATGCGGCTCCTCGGGGACACTCGGGCTCCCTGGGCGCCCGTTCCCACCGCCTCCCGCAGCCTCCCCCGCACGCACCTGCAGGCGCGCCAGGGCGCAGAGCGCGGCCGAGGGGTTGCGCAGCAGCAGCCGCTCCCGCAGCAGATTGCTGCCGTACGCGTAGTACAGGAACCAGCAGCCGCTCTCGCCGCCCGGCTCCATCGGCCCGGCCCGGCCCGGCCCCGCCGCCGCTTTAACACCGCCCTCCCGCCCCGCCTTCCCCGCCGCTTCCGCCGGCCCGCGGGAGCCGCCGCAGAGCGAAGCGGGGCCGTGACGCAGGGCGGCCGGGAGCGCCGGTGGGATGTGGCACCAGGCTGGGCCGGGAGCGGCGGGCAGCGCTGCCCCGAGTGCCCGCCGCTGGCCAGGCTGCGGGGCCGAGGCGCGCAGAGCCACCCTGGAGATCAGGGCCTCCCCGTTTGTCAGGCGTCTGACTCATTTAAGTGTCAGAACATTTAACTGTCGCTTTGAACAGCATGGAAAAGAATACAAGTTTTAGGAGAAATCTTTCACCGTGTTCAAAATCTATGAGCTTTTTTGAATGAAAAATCATCGCAATTGTTGAAACTCTTGAGTGTTGAGAATAAAATAGCTTTTTTTCTTTTTTTTTTTCTTTTTTTTTTTGGTAGAATATCAAAAGTTCCAATAATTTTGAAAATGTTACGTAAAGCTGGTTGGTTTTTTTTAAAATAATGTAATTTTGATACAAAAGTCACAATTGCTACGTGCTTCATTATAATCCCTACGTAAGATTTTTCTGTTTAGAAGGAAATGTGCACCTCAGCTGACAAGGGGCAGCTCATAGCAAGCCCGAACAGGTAGCACAGCACACACTAATGCCTGGAAAACCTGCCCGTTCCGACGTGTCAGCTGCTTCCCGAGGAGCATCCTCTGTGGGGATGTCAGCCAGCAGGGCCTGCAGCCCCTGGTACCAAAATGAGCATCCTGGCCACCTCTGGGATAAACAGCAACAATTTATAAACACACTCCGTGAGAAGCAAAGTAGAGCAGCTTTTCCCAGCTGGGAGCGCTCAGAGCAGAGTAAGCTGTGAATGTGCAAGAGCAAAAGGCGAGAAGAGGCTGGCATGGGGGCAGGCAGGACTGCACACCCATGTGCAGAGGCACTTCCTCTCCTTCCCTGACATGAGCAATGCTCAAATGGGACAGGAGGAGCCTTTATTGCTGGCTGCTGAAGCAATATATGTACAACACAGCCATGAAAGACTGTAATGAACAACAGTGTAACAATTAATGGTGAGACGCCACTCATTAGTGCAGTTAAAGTAGCCCTCAGCCCAAGTTGGCTTCCTGAGCAGAGGCAGCTGCTGCTGGATTTAGCACAGGATCCCTGGCAGCACAGTGCCTGTCTCTGGGCACATCCTCATCCATGCAATATAGAAGGGAAAGCAGATTGTTCCTTTACTGTCGTGTGCAGTGCTTTATTTGAGTCCTTGCTTTAGTCTTCCCAACACAGGCGTTGGGAAAGACAGTCTCATCATAAAGCACATAAAGTGATAAAAGTGATTCTGATCCTTCCTGACAAGTAGCTTTCTATTTTTAGGGATTACTTTTTTAATGTAGAAACCAAGTATTGTAAAGTGAGAGGGATTACACAGGTCATTGGATTATATAGCAAGACATCCTCACTCTCACTCCTTACAACAATCAGTAGCCAAGCCTGTCTTTTGAAAACCTGTTTCTGGTGTATGCTTTTAGTCCCTTTTCCCTAAGGACATGCAAACTCCATGAGTGAAGTGTCTTTCTCATCTTCCACCAGCTTCTGGACCATTGCCTAATTTCAACCAGAAAGCAAGGGGTGTCAAAGATAACTAAATTTTTGCTGATTTCAAGAAAAGAGACAGGGGACTACTGTGAGACAGCAGGGATCACAGAAGGGAGGCTTCCAGAGGGGCCTGTAAAGCCCCAGGGACTAAGCCTGCTGGTGGACAGGTTTTCCAGCCTTGGTGCATGCTGCACTACACATTTGGCTTTTACATGAGCTGTCCCTTGTGAGCTGAGGTGGACATTTCTTTCTAAACAGAAAAATCTGACATAGGAATTGCAGTGAAGCATGTAACAATTGTTACTCTTTAATCTCAAAATGACTTTCTAAAAAAACCCCAACCAGCCTTTCGTAACGCTTTTTAAATTATTGAAACTTCTGACATTCTGTTCAAAAAAACCCATTTTTTTCTCCACACTCAGAGTTTCTACAACAATTGTGATGATTTTTCGTTGAAAAAGCATGTAGATTTTGAACAAGCTGAAAGTTTTCTCCTAAAGCTTGTGTTCTTTCCCATGCTGTTCAAATCGAGACCTCAACGTTAGGAGCTAAGTCAGATGATTGACAAATGAGGAGACTGAGCTCCTGATCTCAGGGCTGGGTTTGTACACCTGCAAACCTTTGTTAGCAAAGGCAGCTAGCAAAATTACAGTCAAATTTATGGAAAGAGAATCAGTTTACAACACTGCCACCTGCAATCCTAAGTATTTCATCTTTCAGAAAGGTCTTTTCAAATGAAAATCTGTAGAGGTTTCCATTTTCTGCAGTCTGTACTGAATACCAAGCCTATTCTCTGACTAAGGAACAGGAGCCATCACTTCCAGGAACGTGGTTTTGGTATGCATGGTGTCTAGATGTAGCATGATACTAACTCAAATGTTATTTGAACTACCGAGGTAAACCCTAGATTTATGGTGATTATTTTTTAGTGAAACTGATTCAATCAATTTGCACTTCTGGTTGGCCAATCTGATGGCAAGGCAGCATGGTGCGGGGGGGGGGGAAGTAAATTTGCTCTGGACTGAAAGCTTTGCAAGTCTTTCGGCTGTTGCATGTCCAAATCGTGACCAAATGGCTGTATGTGCATAGGGAAATACTTGGGTGCTATGGGCAGGCCTTGCTTGGAAACCAAGTTTACAACAGAAAAAATGGGGAGGAGGACCTTTCCTGGAGCAATTTGAGTAGAACCCTGCCAGGTTTTGGTGGTGCTACCAGATTTTACACTTCTGCTTCTTTGTGACCTTTCCAGGTGAAAATTAACTCTCCAAGAGAGGAGTGTGTTAAATGAAATCGTGGGGGTTTTTTAAGTTTAATCAGTTCTAGGTGATCTCCAGAGCAGCTGACACGAGACCTGTGTTAACCTGTTTGAAGCCCCAAACAAATTGGAAGCATTGTTTCCCCTTGCATGTTGCTACAAAACCTGCGCAGAGTAAGCAGTCAGGAGTACGCCTCGCGTTCGGGACCTTCCCAAACATGGGCGAAAGCTCTGGATATCCACAGCTATTTGTGCATTGTCTGTGGAGGAGATCAACAGGGTTATTTATGCAAAGAAAGCAGGAATTTGTTTCCATCAGGTTTTTATGCCTAGATGCAATATATTCCTGAGCATATCCTACTTGGGTTTTTCGGGGAGAGAAAAAGGTAATGAGGAAAAAATAAGGAATTAGGGAAAAAATGAGATGCAGTGGGGTAAGTTAAACCTGCTGAAATGTCTGCCAGTCACTCAGTGTGCCTCCCCATCACTCCCTTTGCACCCCATGGTTGTCACAGCATGAGCCATAATTGATATTGAAGAAAGAAAAGAGAACCTGGAAGAATAATAAGGACAACTGATGCAAATGAATTGCGTGTGCAGTCCTCCCCACAGCTTTTCACTCCTCTCTGAGGAGTCCTAGTAGGATGTGCTCTGCAATTAGTATTTCATGGAAATTATACCTTTTTGCTGCAAGGTGGTTACAGCTGGTGGTAGCTTCTTAATACAGTGTACAAGGTCTGGGGGTCTGCAGAGATTTCATGTTCATGCAAATGAATGCAAATGATTTTACAAGGTGTCATGATGTTGCTGTGCTTGTTCCTTCCCTGCAATACAGGGACCATGCTGTCCTGCAGAAACCCAGCCTCCTTCCCTGCCCTGCCTGACAGAATAGCCACCAACCCATGGGTCTTGTGGCTCAGCACCACTGACAACCAGGAGGAATATCCATCATTCATTTTGCAATTCTGTTTTCACATGTTTCCACAAATAGTGCAGTCATTCAGGAGAGGAACTATTAAAATGGCTGGGTCTGTGCATGTGTCCACCTGCACCTGCCTTTTTTGTTTTGTTTTGTTTAGTTTGGGGATTTTTTGGGGGTTTTTTTTTGTTTGTTTTTGGTTTTGTTTGGTTTGGGTTTTTTTTTTTTTGTTCTGCCTGATGCCAGTGTGAGTTTTGGGTCAATCCTGAGGCAGCACTGAGCTCTCCCTAGATGCTGCACACTCAGTGGTCCTGAGATATCATCGTGTGGTTAGTGCCATCTGAGGTTGAGGAAGGGGTAATGGGAAAAGACAGGCATGTGAATCACCCCTACAGATCAAATGCTGGAAGGAGGAGACTGTGGATCTATGTTTTGCTTTTGGGGTGTGTACCTGTGCCTTGCTTTCACTTGTATCTCCTGGAGCTCAGGTCTGATGAGCTTCTTGGTGTTTGACCTACTTCTATCTCCTGGAGGGACAAAATGTTTGGGATCTATTTAATTAAAAAAAATAAATTAATGTGTGTGAAATCTGGATACCTGAAAAGTGGGAGAGAGCTTTTGCAAACTGATCCCAGCAATGCAGTCCCAGCATGCAGCTGGCTTTAATCACTTTGGCTTGTGAGGGCATCTGCTCTGCTCACAGACCTACAGGTACTTGCATGTGTGACTTCAGCAACTGGTTAATAAATCCTGCCAAATATGTCTTGTTTCAAAGGAATAATGCTGTGCTGTACTTCAGAGATTGTACCTGGCACCCAGTGTTTTAATCGTATGTGTGAATCTACAGTGGGAACAGTTTAATAGTGGGAACAACAAGAAAAATCCCTGTGTGTCAGAAAAAGAGGTTGACTCTGATCATCTTTGTGGAAGTACATTCTAAATCTGTCTTTTTTTCCTAGGACCTAGTATTTAACTTGACTCATTGTAAAGCTCTTCTGAATGTTGTATCTCTACTGATACAACACAAATGGTTACAGGAGATTTTCTCAAAATATTTTCCCTTGATACTGAAATCCCTTACTTTGCTGTGTCAAGAGGATTTGTCAGTGTGATGTTTCTGTGTCCTGTTGTCTCAGGGTGCATTATCTTCTCTCACCACAGAAGTGATGGCCCTTTCCAGAGGAGCAGTTCACATAGCCATCTGCCTCTGGCAGGGACTTTTGTCTCACCAAACACCAAACAGGTTTTCTCTCATGTCTGTCAAGTACTTGAGCCTTTTTTTCCCATGAAAGTTATGACTACAAAGTGCAGACCAGCAGATGAAAGGGCTGTATCCTGCTGTCTTTAGGCTGCTCTGCTATTTAGTGCCATTTTTACAATGTGTTTCTGGGGTTTTTTTAAAATTATCTTTCATACTTAGTATTATTTACAGTTAATATTCATTTGCTTCCTTCCCATCCTTTTACCTTCTGTAGGCTAAGAGCATTCTTGTTTTTTTCTCCTTCTACTTTCTTTCAGCACAGAAAAATTATCAAATAAAGTCAGTTCCAGATGGTGCTTTCCAGTCCTGTTTTAACCCTATGGCTTTACATTTGAACCCTGCAGCGTCTTTCACACAGAGTTGATACTTCTCCTTTTGTACTGCCATGTCTGTAGCCATTTCTGTGCTGCCAACCTTCAGCCTGCAGAAGCCATCACATGGCTCCAGCCACGATGCAGGAATGTGTCTCATAGCCACATCCTTTCCCAGAAGCAATGTCACTGAACTTCTTGAACTCTGAGGGCAGCTATGGCCTGAGAGATGTTGGGATGGAGAAAGGCAGTAGTATTTCCCTGTTTGTAAGAGCAGTGCTAGAACAGCTGGAGGAGCATGTGACATGGATGTCAAAAGAGGCCCTGGCTATACTGTTCCTCCCAGTTCTGCACGGGCTGCACAAAACACGGTACAGATCCCCACCGAGTGATTCTGGGCAGAAATGTAACAATTACTGGTAATCTAATTCAGTCCTTCCACTGGGCTGTTGGCCTGTGTGAGTGCTTTTGTTGTGGAATAAAGGTGGCACTGTTTTTTCACTTGTTTAAAACTCATTTTAGCATGACATAAGCTGAACCAGAAAAATCCCTGTGTGTCACAAAAAGAGGTTGACCCTGAGCGTTGCATTGGTGACAGCAGCAGTTTGAGCTCACGCTGTGGCTTACCATTGCTCTGCTCCTGCATGTAAGCAGATCTTTGAACCAGCAACAAGACCTGGTCCAGCTCAGCTGCACAGAACTTGACTGGGGTTAGGGCAGTGTTTTCCTCACTTCCTCATTTGTTGGAGCGAGTCCAGACAAGGACCACTAAGATGATTAGAGGAATGGAGCACCTCTTGCATGAGAAAATGCTAAAAGAATTGGGACTGTTCAGCCTGGAGAAGACTCTGGGGTCATCTAATTCTGGCCTTCCAGCATCTGAAGAGAGTCAACAAGAAAGATGGAGAGAAAGTTTTTACAGAGGCATGTAGTGACAGGACAAGGGGGAATTGCTTCAAACTGAGAGAGAATACATTTGGATTAGATATTTGGAAGAAATTCTTTACTGTGAGGGTGATGAAATACTGGAACAATTGCTCAGAGTAACTGTGGATGCCCCGTCCCTGGGATTGTCCAAGGCAGGTTGGATGGGCTTTGAGCAACCTGGTCTAGTGGAAGGTGCCCCCTGCTCATGGCAGGGAGTTGGAACTAGAGGATCTTTTAGGTCTCTTTCCAACCCAGGCCATTCTATGATTCTCAGATGATGATGATGATATGATGAAAACCAAGAGTGCAGGCTGAAAGCAAGTTCTGTATCTCTGGACAAGACAGAGCAAGAATATCAACACTCCTCTGCCATCTACAACCACATCTCAAGGAGAAACAAGAAAGAGTAAATCCTTTGTCCCTCAAAGCTGTTTTTCTTTTCACCGTGCACTTCTACATTGTTGCCTTTTAATGACTGTATTCTAGTACTTGCTCCCAGTGATGGAGTGCTTTGCCTACCACCTCCCTCTCCTAATTTTGCTTTTTCTTCCACAGTATCAAGGATGCAGCCCTTGGAGTAGAATAGGAGAACACCTTGATAATGGGAAAGCTGCTGGCACTTCGTTGCTTTCTTCACCAAATGAAACTTCCAGGACACATCCGAAACACATCATGTGCTACCACATTTCTGTTACCTTATGGGTCTCTCAGGTTAAAAATCCAGAGAAGACATTCTCAGGCTGTACCTGCAGACCCCACTCTTCACTAGCAGTGTTCACATGAAGTCACTCTTTCTCCAGTTGCTGCCTGTGCTGGAGCAGTGCCACACAGGTGGACATTCCTCTCTGAATGCAGTTATGGTGCTTGGGAAGGTGATCCTGGCCAGAAGAAAGTCAACTCCGGTGGCTTTCGTGTTGTGGCAGTTGCTGTATAATTGTCTCGTCTTTGCTATTATAATTTCCTTGCAGAACAGCCACTATGGAGAGATGGATTTTTTTTCATGCAGTCCCAGACTTTGTGGTCTGTTTTCCTAAGGAAGTGCAGCTTGCGCTATCACACCGTGTGCCCACACCAGTGAATGCCATCCTTCACTGCCTATCCTGGTGACTGCTGAACACCTTGGGCAGCTCCTACCAAGCTTGCAGAGAGGTACTGATCTCTGAGACCATGTGTTCCTGTGAATTTTAGGAAAGGTGCATCTGGGGAAAAGTCTCACGCAGGGAAAGGCAGCAGTTTGAGTACGCTGCTCTTAGACAGCAATGGCACTGCCCAGGAGGGAGAGGGGAGCCCAGCTACAGAAAAACTTCCAATAGGAGTTTGTTTGTCAGAAATAGAGGGACAGACAATCCATCAGAATCTGATCTCTAATGAAGCACTCACCCTTCAGTCATACAAAAATCACTCAGCCACAAAATCTGAATTCAATTGAAACAGGTTGTCTTAGGTTCAGTGCTTTGTATGGGCTTGTTTTTCTGTTCATCTCTCGGAAAGAGCCCTTCTGCACCAAATATTCAGCTTGCCAGACAAGTTAACGATGTCAGGAGCAGCCTTGGCAGAAGTTCTGCCTCAGAGCACATCTATTATTCACAGAGTTTGCAGAGTGCAGGGATATACAGAAGTCATGTCCTGCCGAGGCACAGAATGTCTCAATGACAGACAGAAGGAGAATAACAATATTTTCTTCCAAGGCACATGTGGCCCTCAGCATCTCTAGGGATGTGCATTTGGTAGCTGATTGGAAACAGACTTATTTTGTCTCTGCCTGCATAGAAAGCCCTGAATATTTTTTTTACGAAGCCAGAAAAAAAGCAAAACATTTTGTGCAAGCTAGGACAGGTCCTCATTCCTTCCTTTCCACTCACAGGAGCATAATGAGTGGGCAGGGAGGCTCATGCAGTGGGTGTGTTGCAACAGCAGCTGTGAATTTGCACTACGTGAATGACAAGGGGCGTTGGAAAATAATGAGTTACAGGACTAATTGCAGCCAGCGGTTGTCACTGATCTAGTTAATCAGGACTGCTTTATAGCAAATGCTCCTCCATCATTTCCACTGTACCATGCATTCAAAAAATAGTAATAAAAATATTCGTCTGGCTAGTGCGAGGGCTATGTGACCACCAGGTGCCACTCTCGCTCCACGGGGACTACAGGGAGCCTGTAAGGCTGGGCGTCGTTGGCAGGAAAAGCCAAATCGGGCATCCATCACTCATTGTCTCCGTCTTTGGATTTTCCTGCGGGCTGTATGTAGCTGGGACAGCAGCTTGTCCCCATCCTCCAGTAAGGAGGATGCTGGAAAACCGTGAGTACCACTCACCCTGGTCTACATTTGTTTACCAGCAGCACAAATGTACGGGGAGGGAGGGATGTAGATGGAAAGTGGAAAAGGTGCTGCTTGAGAAGTCTTTGACCATCTCCTCGTTTTGCCATACATGGGAGAAGTTGGTGCTTCCTCCAGCCCACATCCTGGTGAACACCCTATGGTGTTTTTAGCACTGGACAGAGATTTTGTAGTTGCTTTAAGTGCAATTGTTATGCCTTCAGTTTTGGCCATGGAATTCAAGCCTGAGGTTTTCACCACAAAGCCTTCCTGCTTTTGCTCATCTTGTGGGCACAGTTTTCTGTGTCCTAAGGAACATGGTCCTGGCATTTCCTGGTCCTCATGTTCACTTGTGAATGAAATCAATCCCTTCTGGAAGCACAGTCACTGCCAGTCTCTGGGGCGTCAGGTACACTGGTTTTCATGGAGACAAGCAGATTTTCCTACCTGCATTGCCACCATGAGAATTGTCCCAAAGGCTGACTGGTGTTACCAGTGGTGGGATGCCATAAGCAACAATATTTTTTCAAGGTGAAAGTAGTGGGAAAGCACAGTTTGCACTTCCACTCTCGATTTTTTTGTTTTGGGGATCTGGGCTGATGTTGGAGCACAGCAGTGTTAGAGAAGCAAGGGGCTTCTAGAGGTCTTAGGGTCAGCTGGGCACCGAGTGTACTTCTGATGTGACCCTAAAATGCTTCAGTAAGTTCAGTTTTACCTTCTGCTTCTGCTTGCCTTGCTCTGTCTTTCTTGCAGGTCTCCATTATGTCCTGCCCTTAAATGACTCATTGGACTTGTTTTCTGATGTAGCCTGTAACATCCCAATTCACTTCTCTAATCAGATCTCTTTCCATTTGAGTTCCCCATGGACTAAACAAGCCTGACATTGCCCTTCTTGTCTACTGGTTTATCCTTTCTGTGTTTACCTTTTCTTTTCCTAGTTCATGAATAAAGATGTTAAATACAAGGTCACTGGGGGCTGCTGATTTCCAAACCCAGAAGCTAGTGATATTTCAAGATCAATTCCATTATGTGATTATGCTTCCCTTACTGAGTTTTCTCAGGGAATTAATTTGTCACAGAACAGCAGGCTCCAGCTTCCTGTAACCCTCTTAAATCAATCCCATCATATTGCAGAAACCTTATTTTAATATCTTCCATTGTAATTGTTTAATTGTTTACTTGAAGGAGCCTTCCTGGTGTATTTAGTAGCAATCAGGTTTTAAAATAGATTATTATTTTTAAACAAAAGAGCTAAAAATGCCACCCCCCGTCAGCAAAAAAACACCCAAACAAAGCCAGGTTTTCTGTAAAAATGATGAACTGAAAAATCTGTTGTAAACTGTCAGCCTCACGTTGATGCTGTCTAGCTCTTTGGGGTCCTTCAGGCCATGAGTGAGGTACCTCATATAGGGCTGATAGGGGCTTACAGTATTTTACAGGGTGAAAAGTGGGGAATGCAATGCCCTTATTTGAATCTAGGGTGGTTATCCCCATGGAGACTTTTGCAAGCATATGTTCATGTTCTTGTTCTGATGTGCTCATGGGAGAAAACTGAATCAGCTGATCTGCAGAAACTGTAAAAATATTCTAATCTGCTGTCCTATGTTTTACAAGTGTGTCCTGCAGAACCTGTGCTTCTGTTAGGACAGGGTGATGTGTTTGTTGAGCTCAGTGTAGTATTTCCTGGGGAAAAAACAAAGCATAGTCTCAAGAAATCCAAGTCACTGGCTTGGGATCCTGCTTCATAAACAGTGTGAAGGATTGATGTCAGGGTGGGAAAAAAGCAAGTATACTGTGGCCTTTTCAACAATGTCCAGCTGCAGCTGTTTGTACAAGGAGGAGAAGTTACTGCTGTTTCTAAAATAGCTGTATTTTGTTGGGCTTTGAGGCAGCTGTTACCTGCACACCTGTGCCAGTGATAAGGACTCTATCCTTGCTGCGGCAGTTTTTGGTTAGCCAGAACATTTCACTCTTGAGTGAACACCTTCCTTTTAGTATCTAGCATCAAAATTCTTCTACAGGCCAGCCTACTGGAATGTTTCAATGTCGAGAACAATGATCTATAGATTTGTCTGCACCTGCAGACAGCCCTACCTGTTCTGCAGAACAAGTTCTTCCTACAGTGATAAACATGCCAGGGAGTTTAAAATGCAAAGCTGTTGCTCGAATAATCACAATGGCTGATCAAAATTTGCACCTTGTTTTCCCCTCTCACCTCTGATCTTGAGAGAAGTGTGCTTGTGCAAACGAGAAAGCAAATACATCTGATTGTTTTCTGCACCCCTAGTCCAGCTGTCCTCCTTAGAAAGGCTGTTTGCCCGTTTCTGAACCAGGAATCTTCTATAGAATCAGCCCTGGATCTCCTGCTCCTTTGGAGGCTTCTGATCTCATCTTCCACCCGTGCTCCTGGCTCTAACAAGCTGGGTGAGCCAACCCCGGAATGTGCCCATCGAGTGTTGGTTTTTCACACGTGGTCCCTGAGTGTGGTGAAAGAAAGGCAGTAATGGAAAGAACTGCTAATGACCCGACTGCCTCAGGGCTGGGGGAAATTCGGTGTGCCAGCACCGGAAAGACACAGCCAGGGTGTTCTTTCTAGTTCTTCTGTTGTATGAAGGTAATACAGGGTTGTCAAAAGTATCTGGTTTTGTCCAGGCAAAAACCTAGCTGTGATCACATCATGGGGGGAAAAAAACCTGTGACTGCAACTCCTAAAAGGAGAAACAAGAACTGCCTGTAAAAAAATAAAGTAAAATAAAATAAAGCCAGATCTATTTAAATGTCCACCTGTACATCCAATGATGCCTTGGTCTATAGGGTTGAATGGCTTTCCTAAAGCAGAGCTTTCCCTCATCTATTCTAAATCATGACAATGACTACAGTTATTGTTCTTTGCTCTCTCAAGGGCTGTACCTATTCCTAGAGCTAATTCAAATTAGCTGTCCCAATTAATTAAAGCATCTTAATTAATGGAAAAATACGGAGTCTTTACCAGGCACTCCTTGGCTGGAACACAGCCTAAGATACCCCAGCTGAGCAGAAGAGAGACATTTTCTTTTATGCTTTAAATAGCTTGCTAGTATGAAAATGTGGTTATAACCAAACTCTTATGAGGATGAAGTTGTTTTCCCACAGCTATAACCCAAATCTGGATTGTTACTCCATTTCCACTCAAACTCCCACTGAAGGCAGGGTGGTGTTGCCCGAGGAAGGGCTGGTTTTGTGTGGGATGACTCGCAGAGGAAATGCAAGCAAAGATATAAGCAGAAGTATGAAAACACTATTACTCACTTTCCTGTGAGAGGAGAGAGAGGGTGACGCTCTGGAAGTGGCTGCTACTCTCCCCCTCCGCCCTCCCAGCCCGGTGCTCATCAGCTGGGCCAAAGATGGCAAGGAGGAGGACAGGGACAAGCCATGGTCCTCCCTTGCTCAGACAGCCTGCTCCAGGCACAGGGTGTGAAGGCCAATGGTGCTATCCAAACAATCCCACATGAACCCTGCAGCTGCATGGGCCAGGCAGCTGAAGCCACGAGCTGACCTTACACCAGGATATGCACAGTTGCCTCCTTGTGGAGACAATATTCTTCTCGTGCTGTTTCCAGATTCACCAGCTGAACAAGAGAATTTTATTTGGTCACTAAGCTTCCTTCTCTTCAGGTTTTCTGGGAGTTTCTCTGTTCATGATTGGTGCTTGCAGCTTCTCTGCTGTCCAGGGTCGTCTGACTCTGAACAGAAATGAGTCTGAGCAGCAAAGGATGCAAGCATTGGATCCCCCAGGAGCTCCTTCTGAAGACCAGCAGCAGAAAAGAGAAGCATTTTATAAGCACTCACCAGTATGACAAATACAGCAGTACAATTTTTAGAGGACACATTAAAGCAAGCAAGATAATTACTATGCAGTTTAATTAGCTCAGAATGTAATCACCCTTGCAATTGAGGAAAAAGACCAGAGTCTGTCTGTTTCTAAATTAAGCAATACAGAATTTCTCAGTTCCTGTCCTGGAACACCAAGTGGGTGAGCCTACTTGTATGTACCTTTTATCTCTCAAACATGTGACACGACCTTCCCTTTTATTCCCCATTCCATCACTGATTGCAGCAATCCACTGGATCATTTAAAACAATTGGTACTAAACAAGAGTGATTGTGAAGCCCCCTAAGCTGCAGTTTGTGCAATATTTTTTCCAGTACTATTTTTTCTGCTGCGACAGATAAAAATGTGCTTGACTGATCAGGACAGTAGAATCCCATTTTTATTCCTGCAATGTTTGCTGGAGAGTGCCCTATCCACTCTGGTTTAGAGAGCGGGAGGGGTGAGAAATGTTCCCCTTGTGAACACTTTGGTGTGCAAAGGCCATTCAATGTGACTAGTTTTTGGTCTGTTACATCAACAAAGCAGATAATTTCTTCCATTCTTCTTCACGCTGTTGTGAGCTTCTTTATGCTTGACTCAGACCGGATCCCTCTCTTCCCATTTGCCTTCATTTTTCTTTCCTGTACTGGCTTTTGCTAAGACTGGGAAACTATCTGATAGTCAGCTGGTGCCCCACTCTGGTGCATTGGGAAAGGAGAGTGAGGATTTTTCCGAATGGTTAAACACATTGTGTTTGCAGTATTGGATACAAGGTCCTGGAAGGTAGGAACACAAATGCACTAAGGTGTTGTAGGTCCAGCTACCCTTATGTACAGCTAGGCAAGATGAATGCACTGAATGAGCTCCAGGGACATAAGAATATAGGAAAGTTAGAATGCAGATCTGCAGAGTGTAACAGAGGTAGCTGGAGCTGCTCTGAATTTAAAAAACCACCAGCTGATGAGGGTCATTAATGTAAGGGTCAGAAAGCTGTGAGTAGAAGCAAAGTGGACTTTAGCAAAATATTAAGAAAAATGAGTATAATGAAGGATGAAATCAAGTAATGGATGGTTTAATCCTAGAGAGCTATGTGCAGTATTCAGCTTGTCAGTATCTGCTTCTCAGTATTGGCCATCATTCAAGGTGTCTGTAGCTGCACTCTTAATATGTTAATATGTCCAGCCACTACAATGAAGAATCATGTGCCATGCATGGAATTAAACACAACACTGTCCTAGGAGCCCTACTGCAAAAATACAGGTGGCGATACTCAATGCACACAGGAGTACATATGTATATATATGTGAAGAACAGACATATATATATAAATATATGTGTGTGTATGTATGCATGCATATATGTATGAGATATATATGAGCTATTCTCTTATATTTCTAAGAGGTGTTGAGAGTTGCCTCAAGACCAAGTCAAACAGGCACAGCCACCCAGAACTGGTCAGTCTGTGTGAAGGAAGGAAGAAAAGGCAATCTCCTTTTCCCAGGCTCTTCCCATCAAGATGTAATCTTATTTTCTCTCAATGAATTGTTAGAAGCTCCTTTTACTATGCTGGATTATTTAAAACTTGCTTATTTTTGTAGTGGGTTCCCTGGGATTACTGTTTTAAGTGCTCCTGTGGTGAGCATAACAAAATTTGGGAGAAGTCACTGCTGCCTTGTTGGATATTGATTTCTGTCCAATAACGAAGAATTTTAACTGGGTTACAAAGTGTTGTTCTCTAAGATGCTTAAAATAGGACCGAGGAACCATTATGATATAAACTAATCTCCTGGACATCAAATTCAGAGATGATCCTGAAATTGTTTAGACATTGATTCTTTGTTATCTTTTCCTGTGGAACATATTGCTCAATTCTGTTACCATTGAACTGCTGTCAGGAGGGAATTTCAGTGAGCAGAGGCAATACAGAAAATTTAACTTTTTTTTTTCCTTTTTTCTGCAAAAGACTTTGGGGTTTGGTTTTTTGGTTTTTTTTTTTTTGTTATTTTAACAGTAGGGGGGTGTAATCAGAGAAATTGCAGCTTTTGTATATTTTTACTGCTCCTCAATGGAACAAGGTTATTACTTATGGTTACTAAGCCAGCCAGGCATGAGAAAATGGGTGTTTCAAATGTGTCACAGTACTACTCTCAAAACTGTGAAAAAGACATCACATTAAAAGATATCAGGGAGTTACCTACTCCCAGAACATCCTGTTGAACCATGGAAAAACAGGGAAAAACTGGGACCCTTCTTCCCCCTTCTAAGTTCAATCCTATTTGTTTACTACTTCTCAGAGCCTAGGATGAGAGGAACAATCCCCAGTATGTGCAGTGTGGGCCTTAGCCAAAACCCACAGAAATCAATTGGAAAATATCTTTCTTGGGAGGTGGACTAAGCTTGGTATTAATCACAAGCTGCCAAACCTCAAGCAGTTGTCTCTGTGCTAATGCAATATTGTCTTTCATAACAAGCCCTGTTCTGATTTAAATCTTCTTTTTCCTGGCAGGGGTAGGTTTTATCTTTTAAAGTGCCACTGGCATGAGGTTAACAGAAGCTTCCAAGAGCTGTGGGAAAATGTTCTGAGATGGTTTTTGTATCTGAATATGTTCTCATGAGTTTCTCAGTATTTGTGCATCTGAGAGCAGGTTTCATCAGGAGAATTAGAGCCCATGAATGGTTCAGTACAAGACATATGTCAGGTCCTTCACCTGTTGGGAGCATACAAAGGACTTTTTTTTTCCGACTGACCCCACATTTCAATCTAAATAACATTCTAAAACCAGCGAGGAAACTACCTGGAAAGGAGCAAAATCTTTATGTTTCTTAGCCTGGCTCACCATCTTACCTATGTTTGTTCTTCCCTCCTTGAATGCATTAACCCTTTTTCTCCCCCATTTCAATCCCCAGCCTGGCAGGTCACCAATGGAGGAAATGTTGTGGATAGCTTGGCTGTATTTTAAGCACGGTAGATAAACCACTTTAAAATTCTATTCTGAGTCACTTCTATTCTGAGTCCCAATGGCTATGAAATAACAGGTCCCCCAGGTGTTCACAGAGGCACAGCTCTGCCCTGACTGCATGTAGTCTTTTACTGAAGGTCTAGATATAAAGCTCCTGGGAAGAAATGCTTCTATTTTTTGGGAGACAAAACCGTGTTTACTTTTTTTTTAAAATAGGTGTTTTTTCCTCTTTTCTCAGACCATGTTATATTGCTTTTCAGGGTGGGATTAGCCGGCAAAAGCAGTCTAACCCAAGAGCCTTGACCACAAGCTCTGGGAAGGAAATGAGGTTTTGCCATAGCCATTTCCTTGCTACCTGTATCCAGAGACAAGATTCTGAGGTGAAACCTTTGCTGTTCTTGCTCAGTTGGTGGTTAAGGGTAGAAGCCCAGAACCAGCAGAGAAAACAGATATCTCCCACACATTTACGTCCTGATGAAGAGCACAACCATCAGCCAGTGCTTGTGGCTCTCCAGATTGTGCAGGGAGGCAGAGTAGTGCCTCCAAACAGATGACATCCTCCTCAGAAATGACAGCCACAGAAAAGAGAGAGGAAAATACAGAGGAGTAAGTCTTGGTTCCTGTTTGTCTCCAGGAGGGAAGAGCCTCACTTTGTGTTACAGAGAACCACCTTGTTCCATTCGGGATGGGTGGCTTGTCCTCCTTTCCTCCAAATGGGCATCAAGGTATTTTTTGGGAACTGACAAAGGAAAATCACCCTTTGAAACTAAGTAGATGCTGGGTGTTTTATCCTTTTTGCCAAAAAGAATGTCTGTTAAAAGCTCTCTTCCATGACAGGAGAGACCCAGATCCTTAATATTTCCTTCAGTGAGGATTGACATACACACTTTCCATTTCCCACAACAATGCTGGGACCAACAGGCAATTAACTATTATAAGGGGAGGGCTGGGGAAGCATTTTGAGTCTTTTCTGTAGAACTCAGCCCATTCTTGCATTTTCACCATTGCGTTGGTGGATTGATTTAATGTCATTTGTGCTGAAAAGGATATTTTTGTTTTGGAATGAAAATTTTGATCAAAAATGTCAATTCTACTGTCAAAGTTTCATCTTCTAGCAGCAGACTGATTTTTAAAAACACTTTTAGGTGAAAAGGTTTTTAAAAGTCTCTGCAGAAAGCAGAGTCAGTAGTCAGTAGTGAAATTCTCATTTTATGAAGAGACCTCAATGTCATTTTTGTTATGAGTGAAGAGAAGAATACATGAGACTCTTCTTTTGTGTCTCATTTCCAGCCCTAGGGAGAGAATGTACCTAGAAACTTTAACTAGCAGTAAAGAAAAAGAATTATATGAATTTGTTGCATAAACTAATTAGTTCCCATTGTTACCTTCTATGTATGAAAAAAATCTGCAAAGAATGGGAGATTTTAATTTTGTCTGTGAAGTTTAGCTTTGTAAAATTTATGACGATGGAATTCAATTAAAGTCAGTAGAGTTGAATCAATAGAGAATTTGACCTCAAAAGAATAAATATCCTATGGTCTCAATAGACCAGTTTGTCAGTGGGCTGTCAGTTCCTAAAAATCAACTGCATTTGCTCTGGAAAACAGGGATAACTGTAAACAACTCTAACAGAAGCTTAAGAGAATATTACATTCTTTCATGTCTGGATTTTCTGTTTCATGTACCCATATCTAAATGAGGCAAAATTGCTACTGACTTGGAAAGTATATTGGGATGTCTCCAGGTAAAAGGGATGACAAAGGTATTACTGGGAATTGGAGTGGAAAACAGATGAAATAACTGAGAGCAACAAATTTGCTGTGCATTTTTGGTCATTTTCATCTTATAGAAATATGAGGTGCTTAATAAGAGCTGCTTCTCATAACACCATGTTTCCATGCCCTTGGCAGCACTACAGAGGTCATATCTTCACAGAACAATTCTTTGGTGATCTGTCTGATGTGCTGAGCACAAACATGCTTTTCTTTGCCCTGGGCATGCTGTACTACTTCTATTCCCACTTGCTTCTTCAATAAACATATGAATTGTGTCAGCAATGGAGAGCTGTCACTGGCCTAATTTCTGCAAGCTGCCTCTGAGTCTGGCTCAATGGATTTCACTGGGAGCCTGGTGATCCAGGAGAGCACTTCTCATTTGAGCAGCTCCTTCATTTCCAGTCTGTCACCTTTGGTGAACAGTGGCACAAATGGACAGCATCTCTGCAGTCACATGTGACAGCAGTAGGTGTAATGGTTTTTAATATTTGACCCTTCCTGGGTGACTGCAGCAA
Organism: Entomyzon cyanotis; assembly: GCA_024500445.1. Lineage (NCBI taxonomy): Eukaryota > Metazoa > Chordata > Aves > Passeriformes > Meliphagidae > Entomyzon > Entomyzon cyanotis. The sequence goes on from JAKEPQ010001005.1 coordinate 94,158,391, forward strand.
TCCCCCTTTTTAAAAGAGACCAGAATGGAAATGTTCTTGCTTGCATGTTTGAACTTTCTCTCTCTATTTCTTTGGGTTTATTACTAGGATGAGGTGGCACTAACAGTCTAATTCTCCTGCTACATTTTTCTTATACCTATATTCAGGAACAGATGCAATTTCCTCTTAAAATCAGGCTGTTCTAAAAGTCTGTGCAGAGTCATGCAAATGTATATAATTTAGTGGAAAAGTGAATCTTACATTTGTCACAGTGCATAGGCTGAGACTTTAACTCTTGTTGGTTGTTAAATTCTGACCCTGGGAGCCCCTAATTCACACAGTTTTCTCATGTGTTTTATTGTCCCAAAGTCTCTCAAAGTTACACCTCCTGTGAATTAAAGTTTGCTAGAAACATGAAGGAGTGGTCAGAGGGGCCTGCAGGAAGTGGCACATGGGTCACAGATCAGGTCCAGCAGTGTTGACAGACTCCTAAAAAGATTCCCAAAGGTGAAGTTTCAAAGTCACATTTGGGTCAGAAAGCTCTGCCTAGGTATGGCTGTAAAAGTGATCCATGTAAATAGGGTGATTATGAGACAGTTCAGTACTGATGAAATTAAGTTTGTGCAAGGAGCCAGCAAAAAGCCTCTGTACTCTATCACACTCCAATTTAGCTCTTTGCTGCTGTAAACACACCATGAAAGGGTGTATCACCCACAGCAAAGACCATATATTCACACTGAATTTTTGTCTGTGATGCTATTGGAGTCCAGTGTTTTCTAATCAAGCTCCTTCAGATACTCCATGAGGAGTATTTGAAGTTCAATATTAAATTAAAGTGTCCGGATTTTTCTAGTCTTACCTTGGCTTTCACAAACAGACTTAGGAATTTAAAGTAGTGGCATTAGAGCAATTCATGCTTTCATTTTTCATCTCTATACTAAAACTAATAACCCAATCATAAGCAGTAGGCAAACATAAATATACCCTTAAAAAAAACCCCAACAGTTATAACACTGGATAAGCATCTAAGTTTATGAAAGAATAAGCACGTCTCAGATAATTAAAAAAAGAAATTTTTTGACATCTTTCTCTGGGCAAGTCTGGAACTTAGTGAGAGAGCCAAGCTGATTAAACCAGACCCCTTCTGGCATTCAAGCTCCATTTGAACCTTTAAGAAACAGACAGGCACCTTGTGGATTTGGCTGCTGCACAAGTCTTTGCTCAAAAAGCCATCAAATGCATTCAGGGGCAGAGAGGTCCATGTGGTGCTATTAGACCAGATATTACATCTGGCTCAAGGAGTCTCTAAGGCCTGAGATGGTAGCAATTGAGAGGTATTTCAGAGGAATTACCCACATGTGGCAGCCCAGTCCCAACAGCCTTCTCATTGACATCTGCTCCTACTGATGCTTAGGAAGAAGGCACATCCACCTTCTGTCTGATCTCGTACATCTGTTAGTTCTTTTTTATTAGTCTTGGAAAGTGGGGTTAAATTACTGTGTTGCAGAAAGAGAAGCAAACTGAAAAATACAGTATTAAAGTATGGAGAGGCACACTCCCAAAATACAGTTAACCTTGCTCAGCAGATAGAAGTCAAAATGAAAATGCCTGTCTGGCAGCCTCTCACATGTAAAACCTTGCATATACAGATTTATGTAAAAGATGTATATATAGAGTGCAAAATGAAGCTAATCTGTTCTTGGCAAATAAAATATATTGGAAACCATAGAGAAGTGATTTGTTTTCCTGTGGGTGATAATTGTTTGCGCTGATGTGAAGTGACCCCTGGGAGGTCAGCTTTTGTGCTCATGGATCTTAATCAAAGTCAGCTGGACTAAAAGCATGTGTGGTTTCGTGGAGCCCTGTTTCAAGGTTATGATGATTCATGTATTTTGTCACAGTTCTATCCTGTACCCTGGCCAAACGAGGGCTCCACTGTTCTTGGCACCATGCCTCTGCCACTTCAGAGATAATCCCTCCCTCATGGACAGACCATGACTGGGGGAAGTTCAGAGGAGAGTGCCCTGTCTGTTGTCACAGACTATTCAGTGCATGCATACGCCTTTTTAAGGAAAGGATTTTTTTTTGTGTTCTGAATTTATTTAAAGGTATTTGTCACCACTGGCAGACAGGAACAGTTTGGAGAGAGGTCTTATGTGTGTGAGTCATTCAAGGAGGAAACACAGAACAGCACAACCAGTGGGAAGAGCTGAAAAAGCCTGAGCAAGGAGCAAAGCAAGACAGGTGAGATGGTGCAGGATGGCTGCCATGCTGAGGGGCCAAAAAGTGGATTTGGCTTTGGAGGAAGAATGGTGGGACAGGATACCATTAGGATACCTGACTGGGGGAAGCAAAAAACCAAACACCTGGGCAAACTGACACCAACATTCAAAGCATCCATATGAAATTTTCACCCTTCCTATTTTGTGCTTTATAGGATTGATATGGCCAAGCAAATAACTGCAGTGTTTGACAGACGCAGGACCCTTGTCAGTGGCTGGTCAATGCAACAGCTCCCTTTGAGGTGTCTGGCTTTACTGTGCATGCACAACAAGTCCTGTGGCCGACAGGGCTGGTTGCTCAGGACCAACGTCAGAGACTCGAGTTGCAGGCAGGATCTCTGTCGTTCAGATGTTATATTGTTTCTGGCACTCACTTACACCCAGGGCTGACTCAAGGCACAAAGCTGCCCGAGGCGCTCCCTGGAAGGTTCACAAAGCCATCAGTCAGTGCTAAAATGGTGTGTGTGATGTGCCCTTCTGCAGGTCATAAACACTCAGGGCATCACGATGGAGACAAAAGGAATGAAAAAAAGGAAAATTCACAGGAGCATCAAAAACTGGATGCACTTTTCACATCAGGTGCATTATTTACTATTACTACCATGAACTGGAGAGATGATACTGTACTTGTGGCTGCAAAAGTGGATGAAGATAATGAGACACAGTCAAGATTGTAGGAACAACCCAATTAATGTGCACCTCACACCCTCTACCAAACCCAGCCTTGCACTCCGTTTAGCAGAAGTTCTCTTCCCCCATACTGGATAAGAAAAGGCTTTTCAATCTGTTGGAATCAAAACAGTGATTTTATTAAGTCTGTCTGTGTTCAGTTAGTGAGAAAAAAAGCTGTTTAGTGCAGGCTGTTTTCGAGCAGGAACTACATAAGGGTGAGTCTCCAAATTAGGAATGGTTGTTAGAATCACTATTATGGGGATTATTCTACTCTTTCATGTGCTGCTTGTTTTCTCCCACAGGCTTCTTGTTCTGTACAACTGACTTTAATGGCTACAGTTGCATTTCTGAGCCTATGAACGATCCCAAAAAACCTGCAGTTTAATGTCAGCGAATGGAACACAAGAAATGAACTTGTTATATTGGCTCAGCGTTAGGGAAACAAAGCAGTGAACAATACTGGCAGGTGAACTTGGAAAGAGCTGTAATAGGACTTTTTCCATCCATGGATCTACTCAAAGAGGTAACCTGACCTGTATGGAGTTGCAATGGAAAGAATTTTATCCAGGAATTTTAGAATTATTCAGCTGTTCCTCTCCCATTACTGGGAGAGGACAAAAACATGACAGAAATGTTGCTGCAAGGACTACTTCATACTTTTTGAAAGCATAAGGGGTGAATCTCTTCTCCTGAACTAGCAATTTGTCAGCAATTACTTTTGACCCATGGAAAGTGAAACATTCAATTGGAGTTGTCAACCACACAGAAATATTCCATGTTGAGCAGTTTTTCACACAGCACTTTTTAAAGGATTAAGACCCAAGGAGTAATTTCTGAAAATTTATCCCCTTTCACTGGAAATGGTGCATGTCTTTGAATACAACAGTGAATTTCTTGTAAGGGAATGGTATTTCTCTGTCAGATTCCTGTGGCCACTTGCAGGCACGGCTGAAAAAAAAAGGACGAGTTTGCTGAAGAGCTCCATGAGCTTGGCTTGCAGCTGAAGGGCAGGGAGCAAAAGGAACGGGAGCAGCCGCTGTTCCTCCTGGAAAGCAGCTCTCCTTTCAGCAGCACAGCACGGCTGGCACACACCCTCTCCTGCCGCAGCAGCTCGTTTCGCTTTCCAAAGCTCGGGCATAGCAAAACAGACAAAGGGGCTGTCTTTTTCTGCTGTCCCAGCAATCTGCTGCCCTAATTACGTGCCTACAACTTGTGCTGGCTCATAACCATGTGATGAAGGCTGCTCCCGAGGGGTTTTAATTGATTAAAGCAGCTCTTGATTCTTAGAACAAGAGCGGCAAGGGATAAAGCTTTCAGTCTCAGGAAGGGAAATAAATAAATTAGAAGATATTTTGCTTCAGCTTCAGAATTGGATTTTTATTTGTTTTAAGGCCTCCCAAGATGATGTGGACCAGAAACCTGTTACTACCACAGAGTCATATATATGAAGCAGAAGATTCAGAAACTAAATCTAAGACACATCATGAGCTTTAGTGCTCCAGTAAAGGAATAAAAACATAAACCAACAAATAGCTGTCTAAGGCATTTCAAAGAAGCTGTCAGTGAAATGCCGAAAGAGAAAAGGCAATGTCTGTATCCAGCCATTACTCAAAACAAGGAGACTATCTCATGAGCAATGTATGAGAATGTATGAGCATTACACAAACTGAATTTCTCATGCCATACCTGTGAATTTACTTTATGAGGGTGTGATTATGATGTTTGTCAGTAATGATAGAAAACTACAGGGCAGCAGATGCTTTAGGATTATTAAAAATCAGTTTTGCGATGGCGTAAAGCAAAAAAACTGCATTCTTGATCTTTGAGAAAAATTACATCTAACATTCTTCTAAATATAGAGTCCACATGTGGTTTGTGACTTCCTTGCTTAAAAGCCTAGGGAGCAATCTTCCTAAATTTGACAATTAACACAGTATGCTGTGATAATCATAGAACCACTTAGGTTGGAAAAGACCCCTAATATCACTGAGTCCAACTGTTAACCCAGCACTGCCGCATCCACCACCAAACCATGTCCCTAAGCACCCCATCTACAGGTCTTTTAAATATCTTCAGGGATAGTGACTCAACCACTTCCCTGGGCAGCCTGTTCCAATGCTTGACAGCCCTTTCAATAAAGGAATTTTTCCTGTTATCCAATCTAAACCTCGCCTGGCACAACTTGAGATCATTTCCTCTTCTCCTATCATTTGTTCCTTGGGAGAAGAGCCCAATGCCCACCTGCCTACAGCCTCCTTTCAGGCAGCTCTAGGGAGCAATAAGGTCTCCCCTGAGCCTCCTTTTTCCTGGCTAAACACCCCCAGCACCCTCAGCTGCTCCTCATAGGACTTGTGCTCCAGACCCTTCACCAGCTTTGTTGCAATTTTTTGGATGCATGATATGTAGAATGTTTGTCTGAAACCAATAGAAAAGGTGTTTTCTGCCTTGGAATAACATGTTGGTTACAAAAAAGGACTAATTCTAATGTCCTGACTCATGCTGGTTCAGAGGGCCCAAATTCTTTAGACAGCTCTGCCTGCATTGCCATTTCTCACAACTGATCCTCAGGTGAGGAGGTGAACATGAAGATAGGAGGTTTTTGAGAGCAGAAACTGTGAATGAAGGGTCTCTGTCAACACTGAGGAAAAGTCCCAGGAGGAAAGTATCCAGGAAGATTGATGGAAGTGTTGAGCTGAGCTGAAGGGCATCACACCAACCTGGTGACAACACAAATGGTGGAAAAGGCAGTGCAAAAAGCAAAACAAACAGTGCCAAAAGCTTAGGATGAAGAGGAGAAGCCCTCTGTTTACTGGACATTGCAAAGAATACACAGAAATGAAGGATAGGTTTTATGAACTGGCAAAATATCCTGCAAGAAAGCAAACTTATTGCAGCCACCAGTGTCTCCTTGCTTCCATTTTTTACATTAAGATTTCTCCCCATTTCACCCTTTGCTTTCTCTTCAGAGGATATTTTGAGGCCTTTTGATGTTCCAGCATCCAAAGCTGTGTGACCATTACACAAGGAACAGATGCAGTTCAGTGGTCCCTCAGGATGTATAATCATCCATCCCCTTTCCTGATATTGCTGCTGTCACTCCCTAGGGAAATGGGGCAGTATCTGCTGTGTATCCTGTGTGAACATGATACCATAAATGCATTGCAGAAATGTGTCTGTAACAAATACTTTATTCATATCCATAATATTCTAGTTTCTAGAGACTTGCTATTGATCATAGTAACTGGTACTCATATATGAGTCTGCCAATATCAGTCACTGTATTTTTACTCTACATATTCATGCTCGATGGCAGCAAAAGCAATAAATTTTTCCTTGTCACTGTTGGCAATCCAGCTCATTTGTCATTTTTAAATGGACACCTGGGGTAGATTCTGTCCAAGCAAAACAAATCAATAGAGTTAGTTACACTAAGTGCATTTGAACAAGGATACTTGACGGGGGAGAAGAAAAAGGTGCTGCAGTAAAGGAAATGATGGAGAGGAGAGTTATGTGTGCTGCAGGCTCGGCAAAGGCTGGGAAAATGGCACCCAGCTTAATCTATGCCTGGGAGTGAGGAACAGATGGAGGATCAGGTGAAGAGAACTATAAAAGGGTGGGCAGGGCCGAGGAGGAAACTGAAGAAAAGCCAAAGAAGAAGGCTTAGGGGAAAAAAGAAGATAAAATTGTGCATCTAAGGTGGATCCCCTGGGTTGAAGCAGAAGAACCAATGAAACACAGCCACTGGGCATGCCTGGAGGGGAATCTTGTTTCTAGTCTGTTTGATTTCGGAGCAGTGTTCTGGACTTCGAAGCTGGAGGATTTTATAGCCCATATCAGTTATGCTATCACAATTTTAGCATGGCAATAATAGTCACAAGAAGAGCAGCTCGTGCGACAGCCCAGCTTTTGGAAATTGTACAGAAAGAAAACAATCTTGTATGTCTGCTTTTGTAGAAGTAGATGATATAGAAGGTAGGGTTTGCTGTCTTTGCAAGCATTACATTTTAGTCACTGGTGTGTAGGAGTGGTTGACATTTTTTCTATTTCAAAATGTTCATGTTTGATTGTATAAAAATAAGCTTTTCCATGGGGTAAGCAATCCAGCTCACTTGTCATTTTAAATGGACACCTGAGGAGATTCAGGTGACTGACCAATGCAGTCAGTTGGACCAAGTGCCTTAAATATATTTGGATGGAAGAAGAAAAATGTGCCACGTGAATGGAAATAATACAAAAGAAATAAATTACATACAACAGAGAGGGAATCAGGACGGATGGGAGGCTTTGTCTTCATGTGCTAGAAATAACTGAACTGATCTCCCAAGATTGTCATTAAATCAGCTTTAATAATGTGTTGTCATCAAAAAGAGGAAATTGCCTCCACTCCCAAAAGGAGTATATAATGAAAGGATGCTTACAGATGGTTCACAAGGCTGCAGCTGGTTTCTTGTTCTCCTTCCTTTATTCAAAAATCAAAGATACTGCAATTCATCAAGATATTTGTGAGAAAAAGGATCAAAGAGGTGCATTTGGGTTTTTACATTAATGTGACTCTGAATCCCAGAAAAATGAGCAAATGGTGGGAAAGCAGCTGAAGTGCCTCACTGTGATTCCAGAGCTCGTGTCCCTGGCAAACCCATCCTGCAGGCTGTAGGATGATCCTTGGCTGTAGCTGATCACACAGGTTGGACAGGGCAGGATCTGTGAGATTGCTTTTTCATGTTCTGGGAATGTGCTAGGTCCACTGAGCAGCCTCGGTTTGGCAAGAACTCCAGCAAAACTACAAAATTAGTGGTGCCTGTACGCTAAAACCTGGATGGAAAGGTAGCCCTAAGAGCGGAGGCTGCTGATTTCTGGGGTCTGAGAAATGCCTTCTTGAGAAAGCACCTGCTTCTTTTAGAAGACGCAGGGATTCTTTCACCCACCTCTAGACAAACCCCTTTCTGTCCTCTCTTTGGGAGGGAGCTGAGGAATGTGATTTAGGGGCGGCCAGCAACACCCTGCCGCACCAGCTGCCGCCAAACCCCGAGCGGCGTTTCCGGCAAGCAGGGAGCAGCCGGAGGAGGGGAAGGCAGGGAGGCACGGCCGTGCCAAGGGTGCTCTGCGGCGGATGCTCGGTGCCCTGCCAGCCCCGCATCCCTCGCCGGCCACAGCCCCCGCCGCATCTCCCGCTGCGGTCACGCCTCGGGCGCGTCCCCTCGCCGCAGATCTCCTTCCTCCACTTGAGTCAGGTCATCCGGATTTTCTTTTTTTTTTAATTTTCCTTTTTAACCTGCGAGTTGTTTTTGCGTTCGCTTGCTCTCCATCTGATTGGAAATAGAGGAGCAGCGGGCGGGCAGCCACCCGGTGACGCTCCCCAAATCCCCCCGGGACAGAGGCGCTCGCAGGTCCGAGGGTGCAGTCTGTTCCCGGCACTCCTCATCCCTGGACGGGGCGGGGAACCCGCTCCGGGAGGTAGGTTGGGATGCGGGGAGGCTGGGATCCCCGGACCGGGGCGGGCTGAGGTGAGGCTGTGGGCGGCTGTCGCCCCGGCGGGGGTGTTGCTCTGTCTCTGCGACCTTATTTTGGGGGGATGATTTGGTGTTTTCTCGCAAATCACAAGCATCGCCTGAAGCTTTCTCAGCCGGTGCGGCGGTGAGCTGAGTGAGGGAAAGCTTCGCTCGCAATTTTGTGTTCATGTGCTTGTTTTTGCCTAATTTCCCCTCCGACGAGAGGCGTGCAAAACCTCCTTGCAGGTTTTCATGATGGGGGTTAAAGTGCTGTGGATGTTGGGGTTTTGATGCTATGGGATTTGTTTTGTGCTTGTTTTTTTTTTTCCTCAGCACCGAAAACATTCACCTGTCGACCTCGTCTGAAATAAATGGTAACGTGTTTGTATCTCCCAGGTTATGGTGTGAAGAAAGGTGCTTGCTTACCCACCCTATGAACAAACAGGTCAGTACCTAAAAGAAGTGGGTTTGATATTTCAAGTTACTTGGGAAAAGGAATTTTGGCACAGTCATTTTTACTGGTGTGCATTTAACTTAGTTAAAATGTTGGTGGCATGAAGAAGTTGAGTGCATTTTCCTTTGCAGGTGAGGTGTAGAAAGTGATACTTCCAATATGCTCATGTGTGGCCCAGCATACTTAACTGGGTGTGGAAAATATAAATTTATGCTGTTTCTTGGTTCTGGATGATGTTTGTTTAATAATGTAATGCAGCTGGTTTTTGATACTCTGTTAACATCTTTTATTTGTCTTTTTGCCAACGAGTGCACAATGATAGCAGGAGTTCCTTACCTTACAACTCTAAACTGTGGAGTGAATGAACTCCTCTCTGGTATTTCTACAGATTTCACTGAATGGGCAAGTGTGGCTGTATTGCCTGGTGCATGTGTGTGAGCCTTGGATGAGTGTAGCCATGGGTAGATGCAGCCCTGTGCTTCTGATCCAGTTATGTGACAAGACAGCAAAGGTGTCAACTGTTGATGACTTGATGACTTCAAGGGGACATGGAGTGCAAGGTGCCCTTTTGACAGAGAGGCTATTGTGCAAATCAGGATTTGCAGATTATCTCTGATGAAATTGTCCTCATTGCTGATGGGACGAGATTGTATGAGGAACGTCGTAAGAGATCTGCCCTTACTTTATATTCTCCCTCTCAAAAAGGATTTTTGAAGAGAAAAGTCACTTCTGATGAAGACAAATCCCAGTACCAGGGAAGCTCATGAGAAATTCAACAAACCAAGATTTCCATTTCCCAGAAATGGGCAGAGAAAATATTTAATCATTCAAGAATTAAGTGTTAATAGTCTAATAGTCATTATTGCTTTGCTTTCTAGTAATTCTTTAGTTTTTCAAAGAGTCATTTGCCATGAGTGTTTTGTTCTTCTTTTTTTCCAGCACTGAAATCAGTGCTTTGATCCAGGAGTGACTGGTATATATTAGGTTGTGAGCAGATAGTTCTCTTTCAGTCACTTTACTATGATAGATATATCCATGTACAATTGAAAGCTAAAGAGAAAGTTATTTTCTCCCCCTGAAGTATTTTATCCAGATGGCAATTCATAAATGTGTAGTTAAGAATCTGCTCTCTCCTTTCAAATGGGAATTGATCTATATAAAATCTTCTAATTAGTATGCCCTGACATTATCTGCAGGTTACAGTGTAGGTGTTAACACATTTTGCAATAGTAAAAGAAAGATTTCATTCTATCATTTGTGCATTGTGTACATGATGTTTCAATGCCTCAGGATAGTAAAGCAATGAACAGAAGTAAATAGATCACCAATGTGGCTGGTAATTTTCCCTAAAAACTGACTGATGATTAAGATGATAAAGCTATTACCCAGCCAGGAAAGAAAGTATTGGAAGAGAAGATAGGCAGCAAACAAGGAGCTCATATATATTTAGAAAACAGAGTTAATGAGTGTAAAAAATTAAGTTTTGGAAGTAAGATGTGTCAAACTGAAACAAAGAGTTTCCAAAAGCCAGTCTGAGTTAGTTTTTGCAACAGAAATAGCAAGGCAAAGAAGGACAGTAGCAGTAGGCAAAGCTCAGTGTGAAGCCAGTCCCAGAACAGAACGAGTTTCTTTCTTCTCTTTTGAATGTGAACATAGAGGTTGGACCATGGGTACCCAGGCTGAAGAACCCATGAGGTTTAGAAAGTGGAAACGGTGTGAGAAGCATTTGTTCTGCTTTCTCCCTCAGTCCTCTGGCTCTGGTAAAGCTAAGGACAAGACCATGTGTTGCACGTACAGTGGGACTGACCCAGTAGTGCTCTGGCCATGGACTGTAGGCCACCTTTAAGCTCCTGTCCTCAGCACAGGTTGGCACTGGTGATTGCTGAAGTTGTAGGACAGTCCTGAGCAGCCACTGGTATGTTCCACCATCAGTACAGAAGAATTAGGAGATGTGACTCAGGACAGATCACACCAGGCTAAGTTGATTTTTCTATGCCACAACAAATGGTTTCAGAAATAAGAAAGGCAGGAAAGTTCTCCTTGTTGTGTTCCTCTGATGCTTCTAAGCTTGCCATCTCCCACCTGCTGCCTTTTTCCTCCTCAACCCCTGGGGAGCATAAGGATTTTTGGTATGTGGATTGTCAGTATTAAGAGGTACTGAATGGCCTCTTGGGATTAAGAGAAGTCTGGTCAGGGACATGTTAAAATAAAGGATGAGCAGAAATTTCAGGAAACCTAAACCACATTTGAATTCTAGGAAACTTTTCTAGAGGACATGAACATATAAATAGCCTTATTGTTAGTAAGCATGTTTCACGTCACCTTGGGCTTTGTCCAACACAGCCATGTTAGATTTACTCAGATTAGGTAACTTTTAATTGCAAAATCTCTGAGTTAAACTTTTTTATATTTCATGTGCAGTGCAGAGTGATAATTATATACTCCGCGTTAATGTGCACACACACATATTTCATCAGCAGTTAGTAAAAAGACGCCTACTTCAATGTTCTTAAAACCTCCTTTTTTTCTCTCTCTCTCTTTTTTTTTTTTTTTAAGGAGCCTCTTTCTCTTGTAGACACCGACCTTGCATGTCTGGCAGAAACATCTAGCTGCACTCAGCAGCCTCCCTCAGGTGTCTGTGTGCCGTGGTTGTGTCTGTGCTGTAGGAGCACCCAGGAACATTGGGTGAGCCCCAGCCTCATCCTGCCTGCCCACAGCCTGCCTTTCCTCAGGCGTGGGAGGTGCTGAGCAGGCACCTACACGTAGGCACTGTGGAAAATGAGCAAGCTGAGGGTGAAGTCTGGCATCGTTAGCATGACAATATAGACACAGCCTTTCCAGACAATAAGAAGTTAGTGGTTGCAGAACACCAGGCAGTTCGTGAGGAGAAGATGGAATTTCCACTAGCGTAATCTAGTTGACGGAATTACATTTTATGCGTTTCAGCTGATTCCGGGTCCAGGCTTAAAGACAGAATCACTGAATCCTTTCAAACTCCTTAGGTGTTTCCCATTTTGTTGTTTCAGGATGCTCACCAGAACCCCGAGTATTGTTGCCCAAGTGTTCCTTCTTCTAAGCATCGTTCTTGTTATTGCTATTGCAGTGATACAGATAAATCAGCAGCAGATCCTTTCCCCAGGGCTTAAGGTAAGTCTTAGGGTACCTCGGGAAGGAGAACAATGTTTTGAACTGATATTTAATAATGTGCCTTTCTAAACTCATTTTTATGGGGTGATTCAAATGAGCTTACAGCCACAAAATAATGTTTAATCACATCATCATGGGGAAACTGAAGCTGAGAGAAAAAGAGAATTGGTCAAGAGTCAGTGGCAAAGCAGGAAAAGCATTCCTTGATCCCCTCTCTGTGGTGGCCATCATACAATGTCTTCTTCAGGACTGAAAGGCCAAATGGGAAGAATATCTCACTCCTTTTTTTTTTTTTTTTTTTTTTTTTTTTTGCCAGAGACTGGAAGTAATTTAAAAATAATTTTGTAGTGGGAAAGAACCAGAGTTTAAATTCTGCCCCCAAGCAGAGCTGAGAAGTTTAAGCTGACATCTTTGCAAATTGCTCCTGTGTATCAAAAGCATTTGGGCTCCACTTAAGCACTTGATCCTTTACCACACGTTGGGACTTGCTGGATATTAACAGAAGCTGACTAACTTCATTAAGGGGGGCAGAGCAAACTGCAAAAGACAAACTGAAATACTCTGAAGTTCAGCCTTTGCCTTGTGCTGCTGGAACATGTATGCAGGTTCTTCAATGAGAGAACGTACACAGCTGAGGAAAAGGTGTAGAAATTACCCTTCTAGAGAAGCTGTGCAGTCTGGCATGTTGAATTGTTTTTTTTCCCATGATCATCTAGTCAGATTTTTCTTTGAAGTCCTTTCTGCCTTTCCATCTGCATGTGCATTTAACTGGACAGTTCACATACTGATGATAGGCTAATGCCTCATTGCACTTCATGGGATTATAAACACCTTTGGCTTTGTCTGAATCGTTCAGGGGTGTGTGAGTCAGACAAACAGATAGGGTAAAGCTGTATTCTGATACCCATTTTATGTGTCTGTGTGGTGTGGCAGGGTGTGTGTGCTGGGATCTTTCATGGGGACACAGTGCCTCAAATATATGCTCTGTTGAGCCCCAATTGCTGCTTGCAGCAGCCTCAAATCCCACCAATTTTCATGCAAGGCAAGACTGGACTGATATGTACCCCGGCTGAAGCCAGGACAAGGCTGAAGCCACTAAGAGACAGCCTACACATCTCTTGGGTTTGTCGTTAATTCAGTTTCACATTCAGAATGGTAAAACGGTTTACCTTGCTCTTTGAGGAGGCGTTGGAACCATCTGGACTACCTGGAGCTGGTTTAAGTGGGGAGGTTTGCTTACTGAATCCCAGCAGCTTCATGGCTGGCTCTGGAGGAAGGCTGGTGTTTTGTCTGCTAGGTGTGCCATGGCTTTGGATTTGAGTTTGGGCTGTAAGCCTGCTAATGGAGGTGATATGGATGACCCTGTGTTTAATTCCTGAGACAGCGAGTCTCCTCAGGGATTAACACTCATAAGAAATTCACAGGTAGAAAGAGCACCTTGGTGTGCCAGGGTGAAGCCCTCTAAAACCTGGCTGGTACAATGGAGCCTGGAAATGACAGCATCCTGAACTTCATGTTTGATTATAATTAAATATGGCAACAACATGATGAAAGCAGGCTTACTCTTTGTAAATGGTTTTGTTCTTCTGTTACTGCTGTTTGTGTTACTTGTGGAATAAGAGCTCTTTCCCAAGATGCATGTTGAGAGCATCCATTGTGGCACAAGAGAGAAATTACATGCTATGCCACTGATGTTTTAAACTGTTGTTGCAAAATTGAATATTTTGGATCCTTGATGGTTGGATTATCTGAAGATTGAGCCAGGGATTAGTGAAGGAAGGGCCTGCCCATTGCATGAGTCTGGAGCACTGTAAGAACTCATGACACTGATACACACCATAATGCGAGAAGAGTGATGAAGAGAGCACAAACATCCTCATTGGCAAAGTCTGCAATTGTCAATTATGATAACTCTGAATGTAATGAGCCTTTGCACCAGTAAAAAAAATTCTGTTTGTCTACTGCTGTTGTGTGAGCCCTAGAGAAAAAAACCCCAGTTCATTATTGTATTTCATTAATTTCCCTCTAGAGGTACCACAGTTTCCAACACCTAAATTTTGCATGTCTCTTTTGGCTCTTAGGAATTGTTTCGCTTTGTTTGTGGATGTTTTACTTGATTTAAAATTGTTCAAACCTATGCAGCTGAATTGAAGTGTGCTTCTAGCATAGATATACTTTTGTGTCCTCCATCCTCCCTGTAACTGCTTTAGCTTGTTAGCTTCTCTTGGCAGTTTCCAGAGTGATTGGAAGGCATCATAACCGTGCCTGCTTTAAGGGTTTGTGCATCTCTATGTCCTCCTATAGGAATGATACTCGGGCTGAAAACATGATTAATCCTGGGGCTTGTGCATGTTTATCTGTTGGGATTATTACTCTTCAGGATGTACCTGCAAAGCCATATTCCCATAATAAGCATTTTTCTTAAAATTACTTTGTTTCCCACCTTTCTTCTTTCTTCCTTCTACTGGACTAGAAAACAGAACTCTGAAGCTTTTCTGTGTTAATGTTGTTTCCCTGTCTTCTCCGACTAATCTAGTCCATTGAGCATATGGTGCAGTTCTTGGGTATTAGGAAATCACCAGGCCTTTGAGATGATGAAGATACTCAGTGAGAAAGTTGCAGTACAAAGGAAAGAAGGGAAAAAATGTAGTCCTGTTCTTTAATACCTGCTAGCTCAGGATAAGGGTTAGTCTATGCTCTCAGTCCCACATGGTACATTTCAAAGCAGGAAGGCATCACTTGTCCTTAAAGGGCAGCCAAAGGTGATTCAACTTGGAACTTGCACAAAAATCTAGTGTCCCTGGAAAAATTTAATCCAGCCAATTTGCCTGTGGCAGCCCACTAAGACAAGGCATATCGAATTCTCTCACTTTCTTAAGATTCAGCACCCTCTGTCATTTCTGGTTTGGTGTTTTTTTTTTTTTAATTAAAGATTAATCTTAGTCCTAACATGTGGCATAGTTGTCACTGATCACCAGTTCTTGAGGTTGCATGGGCCACTTTGTACACAGTGAATTCACACAAGTTCTGAGCAGTTTCAAGAGACACCCTGAAATGGGCCCAAGAGACCTTTTCAAAATGAGCATCTCTTTAAAGGAAGCAAGAGGCTGTATAGGAAAAAGAGGGGAGGAAGAAAATAAGATTGTCAGTCACACATTGATTCAGATAAGTGAACCACTACTCTTTGGGATAAAAATCTCTTACTTTCACAAGGAGGCTGGGAAATGCAGGGGAGGGAGGAAGTAGGTCAAAAAGCCCACAATTAACTGGGCTGGTAAAAATACTTCCATTATCTTCCAGTTCGACTTGTGCATGACAGTAAGCTCTAAAAGTAGCCAAGTTAAAAGCTTATGGTTGGCACTTTAAGCTGACTGAGACTAGATTTAATTAGTAGTCCTTAAGCAGATTGACCATTACTGTGTTATGTACCTCCAGAGTGCTCATCTCTTCCAAGGAGAGGAAATAGACTCAAATTGTCTTTGCTAAAGTAGTTACTGGAACAGAACCTGATGATGTAGTGGTTTGATAGTATCTGTGGAGCCCTTAATCTTGTAGTGAATCAGGGTAAATATTGTCTGTATAAATATAAATGAAATGTTCATTATCTAACAGTCTTCTATGAAACAGACCAGACTGGTATTGCTGGTATTCTTTGGGGGCCAGGAGTTTTTAGGATTACAGTAGAAGCTGTGAATTAATCAGGTGTGGAAGCTGAATGGTTTGCCACCTGAAGCAGTGATCTTTCCCAGGGGGACTTATTGGTCCCCAGGGAGACAGTGGTATGAAATTTATCAGCCTGCTATGGGGGCTTTTACTGCTTTGCAGACAGATGGAGGCTCTCATTTTTCAGTATTGTCAGGCTCCTGGGTATCTGTCTGTTTCAAAAGAAAGAAGCTGACAGAAAAGCAAGCCTCATACTGTATGACTGCTACCAATCAGGTGACTTTGGGAGAGCTAAACATACTTTCAGGGATCATGAAGACAATACCAAAATTGCAGTTTGCTTCCCTTCATGAGACTGCCTTCCCAGTTACTACAGTTTTCTGCTGCCATAGAATATGGGAAAGGGGGAAAGACTGGTCTGGTGAGCAGTGGGACAGGATGGAGGAACCTGTGATTTAATCCCACAGAGAGTCCAAGGAACCTGGGGCGAGTAATTTGAATCTCTCTCATTTATTTAATGAATAATCATGGAGCAATAGTGATTCTCTTTCCCTCTTTGTTGTCTCATACTCTGGCACAGCCTGTTCTTAGAGGCAAGCTCTCAGGTGGACTGCCTAAACCACTCAAAGGGAGAGGTTTATGGGGCAATTAGGAAAGAACCAGACTTGTTACATCATTCTTACTCTCGACTATTATGTACTTTACCTCTTTGCCCATAGCTTTATGGATCCCTTGTGCATCCTTGAATCTAAAGCCTATGCTTAGATATCAAACCCTTCAGTGTTCAGGGAGTGGACTGGGAAAAAGGGAAAATGAGCTTGCTGCAAAATCAGGTCCTAACACAGTGTTATCTATTTGTCAGTGTGGATTTTGAACCTGATGCTGAAAGGAGATGAGCATTCTCCATCCCCACTGAATTAATTATTGAAGATATGTAGTATGTTCCTTGGTTTGCAGCCAGATTCATTCTGTGCTTGGCTGTTGGATTCATGCCTAAGCGCCTAACACTAGAATTAATCTCTCTTGTAAATGAGGCACTGTGCATGCATTTTCTAAATGTCTGGTGGGGCAGTGAAGTGCAGCTGCATATGGGCATTTAAGCTGTCATTATTTGTTTCTTCATTTAATGTATTCTTTTTTTATCCCTAGTATGGAATAGTCCTTGATGCTGGATCCTCTCGGACTACAGTCTATGTCTATGAGTGGCCAGCGGAAAAGAAAACAACACAGGAGTAGTGAGCCAAACCTTCAAGTGCAATGTGAAAGGTGAGATCAAAGTGAAGTCTCTTATTTATTTCTAACCTCACTTATACTGTTGTATTTTTTTTATTCCCACTGTGTTCCATTTTCAGTGCTAGGGAGGGAGAAAATGAAGACTATGTCTGTATCTGTAAACAATAGTTCTTTTCCTACTGATACAGTAAGGTGCTCCTAACATTGCACCAGAGAGAGGAAACTGTAGCTACGTTTGATTTGCTCCATGGCAGTGCATGATTGGTGCAGACAGAATTCAATCTAAAGAGAGTCAAGACCTGTAAATGTTTAGTCCTCGTGTTTCTTTCAAAATAAAAGCAAATATATGTTTTATAATAGCTTGGAATAAAAAGAGTTTTAAAAGAATGGGAATCTAGCCCTTGTTAGATGTTAGTTGCTAATTAAGCTTCTCCACACTACAGAACTAGGAAGCAGCTAATAAAATCATCAAGTGAAATACCTGAATTGGCAGAACTATTTCTGACAGGGTGTCATAGTTGTATCAAACACGTAGGTGTGGCCTTTGTCTCAGGAACAACTATGTCTGAGCACTGCTAGAAGGTGTCCCACAGGTACCACTGTCTTTTGTCTGAAGTTTTGAATTGATTCCTCGCAGACAGACTAGGCTGGCTTTTGATCACACTCCAGTTTGGTTGAGTGTAAGTTCTAATGGCTGGTTGTGGATTCCTTCACAGCAACTCTTAGTCAACTTCAGTGACATCTGGCTCAGCTTTCAAAGATGTGAAAATGCCACACATTTTGTGAAGATAGGAGGCCAGGTAGAGGAGGGAAATCAGGTTTTTTTGTTCTCTGATAATAACTGTTCAAAGAGAATTTTTTTTTCTTTTCTCTCAGTCATGATCTCGCAAAGTCTAGCATCCCTCTTTGTGTCTGGAAATAGATGCTGGAGTTGTAGCCACAGAGGCCCATGAGTAACTAGGGGTAGAAGGCAAGTAGGTGTTTCTTAACAGCACCAGCATTTCTGTCTCCAGTTTTAAACATATGTGTAGATATTCTTAGCAATTCTAGAACAAGGAAAGGAAAATAAGTGTAACACAAACAGAAGTAATGCACTATCATGTCTCTAATGATGAAATGTCCTCACAAACTTCTGGGATGGTGGCCAGCCTGCTGAGGTGAGAGGTACACTCTGCTAGCTCATGTCTTGACTCATAAGGAATGTTGCCTGTAGGAATTCTGGCATGAGAAAAATGCACAGAGAAACTGCATTATTCTTCTTCTCAAAAAGGACAGGAGTGTTTTGTTATTTTGCTTTAATTGGTTTAGATTTTGTTTTACCTCTGGGGAATACAAATAAATTACAAAACAGAGGAGTCCAAATTTCTGTGAACTGTCTGGGTCCATGGCCTTAACCATGGTCAGCCAAGTACTCCTCATCCCTGAGTGTACAAAATCACCAGGGTTCACTCTTCTAGTCTTGGATAACTCTGCACTGGAGGAGACAGAGGGCTGATTAATGGGAGATGTCCCCACCTAAGCTGTGGGTGACAGTGGTGAACACATCTGCCCATGTTTCTTTAGTGACTCTTTAACCATAGTCTTAAGCACTTAAATTGGGGGATGGTTCTGGGCGTAATGAGAGGCAGATTTTCACATACCTACTGAACTTGAAGGTCAAATGATCAACTACTCTGTGAGTTCTGTGGTGGTTTTATGATTTCATTTCTACCTTTATTAAGTGCCTCTGCCCCTGTGTGTAGGAACCAGCCCCAGATCCAAATCCTTTCTTTATGGTGCTGTTAATCCGTCCTGGTAAGGCTCAAAGCATTGGCAAAGCAGGCAGTTGTCAAGAAGAAAATGGTCATTGCCTTGTGACCTGCTCTGTCTGAACACTAGAAGATGGGAAGTTGCAGCCACCAAAGAAGTGTGAGGCAATGGCAGCTGCTGAGGATGTTGCTGCTCTGTTTTTCTCTGGTAATAGCTTTCCTTCCAGCTTCAGGCCTGTTAGTGCTAGACTTAAGACTTTCAGAAAGTCTTGTTCCAAAACCAGGGCTGTGAACATCTAATGAGGACATGGTAATGTTTAAGTCCACACTGTCAAAACCCAGGAGTTTTGGAGTGTGGAATCTGTAAAGGCTTACATATTTTTTCTTCTGTTTCTATCAAAGCAATGTGACTGAACATAAATGGTTTCTCATTTCAACTCAGTAAGAGCCACCTTTTGCTTAGCTTAGGTTATGCAAGACATGGCTGTTACAGGAGAAGAAGATGGAGTTCTGGCAGTTGTTCCCTGCAAGGCAGTAGCTTCATGGAAGTGCCTGGATTTCTCTCTTTGCAATTTCCTCAGCTAGGGAGTTTTAGTAAGGAATGTTTTATTTAAACCCAAGTTGAGCCTGAACAAGTTGAGATCTTGATGGTCCTTTGGAGTGTTGAGCAAGGCAGGAAAGACTTTGATGTTAATTGTTCAAATAGCTATACTTTATGCAGCATGGTGTAACTCTCATTCCTGCTCTTTTTGGAAATTCAGAAAGCTGTTTAGCAGTTCATGCACCAGTGCAGACTTGTACCTCTATGAATTCAGGAGCCATTTCTGTGCATCTTGAAATTTCACCAGCAATTCCTTGCAAAAGCTTCTTTATTGTACTTTCAGTTGAGAGCAGTGAGCTGTAGAGGTGCCAAGATGTCCATGACAGCTGGGGCAAACCAGATCAGAAAATCTTTGGTTTAGGCTGTGGAAGGAGAGATTTTCTATACTTGGGTGGATCGGACAAATCTGACATCCATCAGACATGTTATTTTGTACAGCACCAGCCATGAGTATAGTTATGTTCCTCACGAACATCTAACACTGCTATCACGTAGCTATACTGCATGTGTTACCCTAGGAATGGTACGTAGGTATGTATGTTTTTACACACAGAAATACAGACTAGCAGTTTGCAGGCATCTTCTCTGCCTCACACAGCTGAGACAGTCATCACATTGTTTATTCCATAAGCACTCCTAGTTTTCAGCCATCCAACCCTTGTTTGCAATTACAGGAGGGAAGGGGGAAAAGTCTTTCTCTTAACACCTGTTTGCTAATTGGGCTAATTTATAGTTGGCAAAGCAGAATGAAATCTATCTCCTTGTTCTCTTTTAGGCCCTGGTATATCCAGCTATGAGAGTAGCCCTGGAGCTCTTGCCAAGCCTCTTGATGACTGTCTGAATAAAGTCAAGGAGAGAATACCAGTTCATCTGCATAAAAACACTTCTGTTTATCTGGGGGCTACAGCTGGCATGAGACTGCTGAGGTATGGCAGAAACTTGAACTACTCTGTATTCACACTAGCATAGCAGTCTGTGAAAACAGAATGTAAAAAATGCATTTTTACCCACTGGAAATTGGCCATCTCAAAAGGAAATGGAGCCCAGCCAATTTAATTTAATTAACTTTTTTGATAGGAAAAGCGTGTCTGCATAAAACTCCTCTGTTATGCCGTATTGGAAAGAAATGCTTGCTTTATTTCAGAGAAGGCAAGGGTTTAATTTTCTCTTTCACATCTGTCTTGAAATACAGATAATGTTTGTGCACATCCATGGGCAGCAAAGGCAGATTGAAACTAGACACTGAATTCTGAGTGTGGATGTGATGTGATTTTTGGGGTCTGTCTGTGGCTTTAGCCCTGGCACAAACTGGCTTTTAATATTTGTTCCGTGGCTAAACAGAGTTGAAAGAGAGAGTCCAGGACTGTTTTAACCAGAAGCTGTCATATAAGCACTCGGTTCTTTAAGAATAAAGGTATATATAAGGAGAAAAAACCCCACCCATGAACTTGCATGATAAAGGGTGAAGTTGGTACTTACTGGGGGAGTTGTTTGCTGAAACAATGCTGGATACTGGCTGTTCCCTATCATAAGCTTCCCCTTTAGGGAAACAATGTCTATTTTATCTATTAGGTGATTGTAGGACTTTTCTTGAATTGCTAGTCAGTGAACAATAAACATGAAATTGCCTTTCCAGATGCTCAGTGTCTCATGTTTTGTGAATTGCTTAGGTTGCAAAATGAATCGGCAGCCAATGAAGTCCTTGCGAGCATTCAAAACTACTTCAGAGCACAGCCTTTTGAATTTAGGGGAGCACAAATCATAACTGGGCCAGAGGAAGGGGTGTATGGATGGATTACAGCCAACTATTTATTGGGCAATTTCTTAGAGGTGTGTGGAAAAAAATGCATGCTTTTCTTTTCACTGTTTCTCTCTTATAAATGAGAAGTTTGAGAGGACGTGCCTGTTAAACTGTCGTAGTTGGAACTTCTACTGTCCACTGAAATCTTTAGCAGGGTCTTTTTGTGGCAGTAATAGGGCAAACATAAATCAAAGAATATGTTGTTATGGGAATGTGATATGGCAAAGGTAAAACTGTTGATCCATTAAAAAGGGCTCTTCTCTAAATGATATTGGATGCCTTACCCAGAAACAAAAAGTTAGATTGCTCTTAAATGCACTGGTATGTTAAGTGTGACAGGTGTTGATTGTCTTGACAGCAGTGCCAACAAAAGATGTTTTCTTCTGCTTATCTGCTGTCTCTGCAGCCCTACTGATAAAGGACCTGCACAGCTTAAGGGCCTCCAAATTGTTTGGGAGTGTTGGCTCAGTTGTCTTAAGCAGACAGGACTGTTTGAAGCACTGAAGGTGCTGATCACTGGTCAGATGTGCCTCAGCTGAGCCAGAAATTGTTCATACACAGCTCATTCCAAGACTGCTGAAAAGCTGCAGGCTGGGAGCAGGAGGCTGAGATACCAACTGTCTGTGCAGACCAAGTGATATCAATATAAACATAGTTATGCTGTTCTCGAACTTGGAATGGGGTCAGGCAGGAGTCCCATAGCAGAGAGGGAGTCAGATGTGTTCGAAGATCCCTTTCTAGACACAGGTATTCAATCTCATTCCATTCAGAGTAAAAGCTGTACCAAGATGATGAGCAATCACTCATCTGCATCCATGGCAGGAGTGTGCTGCCCTCAGCATTGACTGCGCTTCTGCCACATCTCATTAGGCTGAAAGAAATTTCAACCAATGCTGCTGAGTATTGCTAGCTGTCCTGGCTGAATGCTTCCTACTACATCATGGCCATTAAATAAGAAGGAATTACTTGTTGGTGCTGTGAGTGACAGCTCATGGTGAATGTGTTGCTGACTTGCAGCATTAAGAAAGACAATATTGGAATTACCCATTCTGTAAAAGTTTTTCCTATTGTGTACATTTTGTGCAACAAAAAGGGCATCATGAACTTCAGGGTGGTGTCTGTCTTCTACCACATGAATTTTAATAATCCAAATATCAAATTCCATATGGCAAATTCATAAGGAATGGACTGCAAGTCACTGTGAAACCAGTTTAGTCTAGAGAGTTGTGTGAAGAGCTACGTGTAGCAGAGAGAAATTCTGACCTTTCTTGTGACAATGGGCTAGCAGTCAAATTCTGTGAGGGCCTGTTTATGGGAACCTTTCACTGTAGAATTTTATTGTGAGTATATTTGCTAGCCCATAAAGTTTTGTTTCCCTTCTTTTATATACATTCATTTCATCATGCTCATTGGGCAACACTACAGTAAATATTGACATATTTACTGTAAATATTGACATAGATAATAATAGAAAATCTGTGTTTGGCACTGTGACTATGTAGATCAAATACAGATCTTGGGGAATATTTTGGTTGATAGGAAAAAATGCCATCTGAATGGATCAGATTTATTGCCATTGCAGTTTCAGTGAAGGAAATGTGCAGATTAGGGGTTCTTGTTCTTTTGACTTTGATGGAGCTTTCATCTGACTTTCTTGCATTTTTCACTCTATTTTCACTCTCTTTTCACTCTCTGTCTCTGTGATCTCTTAATATTCTATTTCTTTAATATTTCTTCATGCCTTGAAACAAGCAAATCTTGATACCATTTCCATCCAGATTTGTTCAAAATCTCATGGATATCTGAACTTCAATTCCCTACATTCTAGGATAGACATTGATCTGGCTAGTCTTATGCTTTGATCACTGGGCTGTTCTATTGAGTTGAGAATACTATGCTGCATTTGTTTTCCCATTTTTCAAGATTATTTCACTCTCTGAAAGTGTATCCCTCTAATATAAAAAACATCTGCATGTTTTTCTCACAGCTACTGGTTTTTTTTTTTGAAACAGTGAAGGACAAAGAAGGGGGGAAAATCTTAAGAAATTAAGAACAGAAAAGCTTGAGGGGAGAACATGCAGGTGATATTTCTAATTTGTCTTGCTTTTAATTTTACATGTAGAGAAATCTTTGGAGGACATGGGTCCATCCTTACAGAAAAGAGACTGTGGGTGCACTGGATCTTGGAGGAGCTTCCACTCAAATTTCATTTATCCCAGATGACTCCGAGGAGGACTTCAACAGCACCTTGCAAGTGAAGTTGTATGGTTACAACTACAATGTCTATACTCACAGCTACCAGTGCTATGGGAGAGATGAAGCTGAGAAAAGGCTTTTAGCACTGCTGGTCCAGGTCTGTTTAAGACCCTTTGCTATGTTGCTCTTGCAAGTGTTCAGTAATTGTCTCCAACCTAAGAGCCAAGCAGGTTCTTAGGCTTGTGTTCTCTTCCCTTTGGTGGAGTTTGGAGACCCCAGTAAGAGCTCAGTTGTACTTTGTTGTGGACAAACACTCTTAGGTTTCATACAAAGAACTTCATATTTGTTAAAAATTAGTGAGAATTCTGTACCATTTGACATAAAGGCCTTGTAAGTGTTTTCTGATCTTGCCAACGATTTCTGGAGAAAGGAGTTTCTATAAATTACAGTGATCAGCAGTGTTGAGCTGACTAGTCATTTCAGTGAACAAAAAAGCATGCAGTTTAAAAAGATTCCTGTAGTTAATGCCGAATTAGGTCTTTCTTGCTTTTGACTAGCATTTATTGTTTGGGGTTTCTTGTTTGTTTTTGTTTCTTTTTCCCCCCAGAAATCAAATACCAGTGCCAGTGTGGATAACCCCTGCTACCCTCAAAATTATAAGACAGCATTAACGATGAAGTACTTCTTTGGCAGCCTTTGTACACAGTCTCTGAGACCAGCAAATTACTACCCAAATCAGCTTGTGAATTTCCATGGAACAGGAGACCCAGGTCTGTGCCAGGAGATGGTTTCTTCATTGTTTAACTTCACTGCTTGCAGAGACAGAGAGGACTGTCCATTTAATGGAATACATCAGCCAAAAGTTAAAGGGAATTTTGTGGTAAGTTTGCAAACACAGTGTGTTTCTTTTTGAGCTTGCTTGCTTTTGATTTCTGTAGTTCTGAAAGTAACTTGTCATCTAATCCTTTTCTATAGGCTTTCTCTGGATTCTACTACACAATTAATGCTTTGAATTTATCTGGCCACTTTTCCCTGGAGGACTTCAATTCAAGTATGTGGTTTTTCTGTTCACAGAGCTGGGCACAGGTAAGTGGGTTGTTTGTTTGTTTGGTTTTTGGGGTTGTTGGGGTTTTTCTTTTCCATTTTAAATCTCTAAAAGAGGGATATAAAAATAATATAGACTGGCTATATGTTCAGAGCCTTTAAAAAAGTCTGTATCAACCTAGCAGTTGTTTTTCCACTGTGCTTCAAAGCATGTAGTATTTCTATCAAGCTTAACACTTGGAATAGGTTTTGAAATTTCATTTCACAGTTCTAACCATGCAGATGGATAGAGATGACATGGAAATTTTAGAAACCGTAACATCCTCAGTCTTCAATGTGCAGTTTTATGTTTATTTTCATTGTTTACCACATAAGCTATATCACTTTTAGAGTCTTTCTTTTTCTGAATCCCTGTATCTAGTTGTCTACACCTTTATTTGGTTTTTCTGAATTTTCTGAAAAATGTTACTAAGTTGTAATTATGAATCCAAATATTCTCTAGTTACAAAACCCCAAAACATTTGTTTTTTCCATAATTAACATGCATTAAAAAAAAACCCTTTTGCTTTCAGCTTCCGTTTATGCTGCCTAAATTTGAAGAAATATATGCTAGATCCTACTGTTTCTCAGCCAATTTCATTTATTACTTGCTTGTACATGGTTACAACTTCAATGCAGAAACTTGGCCACAGATACATTTTCAAAAAGAGGTGAGTAATAATAATTTTCTCTTACTGCTGTTTTTATCAAAAGAGGTTGAGGAGGAGACAGAAGATGCAGCAGCCTGCAAAATTAGAATTGTTGTAAACAGTCTTTGTAAATAACTGTCAAATGTTTGGCATAAAACAAAGCCACATTTCAAACCACAGTAACAATCTCAGCCTGGTTTCAGGGGTCACACTATTACTTGGAGATGCTACATAGATTCTTTTAAAGAGCTTCAAGCAAAGATCAAACACTTGTGTTTTAGACGTTTCCCCATTATTTTGCTCTAGGCAGTGATCTGCCTAAAACACCTCACCAGTCAAGGTCAGTTTGAGCTAACCCTGCTCAGCTGGGCAGCAGAACTCTGCTTTTCTCTCTGCTAGCAGAGCCTTGGGGAACTGGCAAAGCAGTTTGTAGGCAGTGAGTGGTGATGAAGCAACTAGGACAGTTTTCATCCTCACCCAGCTCGTCCATCTGTGCCATAATCTGTTCTCTGGAATAAGAATGCATTTTGATGGGGTATTGCCTTTCAGTTGACAGAGAGAGAAGGCTTACAATATCTGTGTAATAGATGCATTTCTCTTTCTCTCTGCTACTGCACAAAGCCTTACTCTAAAACCCAATTCCAGACTGTATCTTAATGTCCATATAGTTTGGAAATGCTTCAGCTCTTACATGCAAAACCAACAAAAGAATAGGCTGTAGGTCTTCATGGTGTATTCTCAAATCCCCTTAGATGCAGGAGATGCTGGCAAGCTGTGAATGAGAAATCAAAAGGAATGTTTTCTGTACAGTCATACCTATTACTCATGCAGTAAGGAATCAAGTAGGATTTTCTTGCCTTATTTTGACCTCTGGTCGACAACCATTAGCAGCTCTGGAGGAGTGTCCAAAGTTTAGCTGTTCTGCCTGGAAAACAGCATGGAATTTACTTTGAGATCTTAATCTGGACTGGGCAGGGGGGTGGGGTGTGGATTAGTCTTGATATTTAAATATATATTGTATTGTCCTCAGCAGATAGGAGCAGCCAGACACAGCAACATTCTTCTGTATTGAGCCAAGCCTATAAAAATACTGAGCAAAATAAACCCCCTAGAGGCTTATTTAAAATTAATACCTTTGTTGCCTGGATTTTACACTAGGGTAATCATGAAACTCCAAAAGGCAAGACTACATTTTCTTAATTAGATCTGCCCCTACTAAAATAGTAAGATCTAATGTTGGCTGCTCAGCTAAGCTACCCCAGAGATAACAGCAAAATCTCACTATGACTGGAGGGTAGGGTTTTTTTGTCTATGCTAGGAGTATATTTCCTTTTAATTAGTGAACACAACCAGTGAATAAAACCTTGGCCTAATGCTAAGATCTGGACAAGATCCAGAGCTACATGATTTGCAAATATTTAAAGTTTTAAACCTCACAATGAGAGGAGAACAAAAGACACTTTATCTTTACCCTTTGATCCTGTGTTTATCAAGTGCCAATCAAAGATGATTACTTAATATAAAGGACAGTGGAAAACTGGTAAACTCTGTTGCTCAGACTAAAAGTGGGGAAAGAGAAAAGCAGGAGGACCATGGAGCAAATACAAACACACTCCCTTTGCTGTTGTTTTACCCATTTGGAAGTGGTTTTTCACTTATGTTTTTTTTTTTTAAATGGAAGAGCCTAGTTTTGGTTCATTTTCAGGCTCAAAATCAACCATGGAAAAAAAGATGATAAATAGAGTTCCTGCTTTGGGGACTTCACCTTGGCTTCCTCTTTGTCCATGTTGGTGAGACTCTTTGTGGGTTTTTTTTGTTTGCTTGAACTAAATTACTTCCTAGGATTTGGCAAAGGTGAGGGGCTAATTTTAGGAATTGGCACAGCAGTGATGGGTTTTTTTATTTGTTTGTTTAAAATGTGTTTCTTGCACAGAAATCCCATAACTGGCTGTCTGCATACAGCCCACTCATCTTTGTGCCCATCCAATACCTGTGTCTCTCTTCTTTAGCCCAGTAACCAGTTTTATTGCCATCCTCTGGAACTACACAAAAAGGGTAATTTAAAATGGTTCCGTATCTTTGTATATTCCACTAAAGATTTCTCCTTGCTAATTTACAAGGACAGTTGCCAGTAACAGCAGCTGAGCTTTTGGAACCTCTTCTCTTTGACTGAAAATTCCATGGGAATAGGACTCTTCTGTCTTTATTTCAGGTTGGTAACAGCAGCATAGCGTGGTCACTCGGTTACATGTTAAGCCTCACGAACATGATTCCAGCAGAAGGCAAGCTGATCCAGTTACCTCTGAAACCTTCTCTGTTTACTGGGCTCCTCGTCTTCCTCACAGCTACGGCACTGTTGTGTCTCCTCTTCCTCGTTTACTTGTGTATTGTATCACATAATCGGAAGAACGTCCCTCGCGTTGAACACGTATTTATTCCAGAATGAATGAACTTCACTGAAGACAGAACAAAAGTTTTACAGTGCTATTAAGCAGAACTTTATTTTGACCCCCATTTTTCAAAAATAAAGACAGCACGAATGACTTCAGGACCCGAAGCATAAACAGAGAAGAGGCACAAAGGAATCTGTGATATGGTGAATTGGAGTGCTTTTGAAGTATTTTGGCAATTGTGTCTGTAAACCTAATTTGTCCAGTGTGCAGCAGAGAAAATGTGGGCAGATATGTCACTCTGCTTTATAAGGGATTACTAATCTTTTCCTGCCAGGCATGTATTGTTTTTTTGTTCATTAACTCTATGCTAACTGGTGAACTCCAGTGATGATGGATTTGATCACAGTGGCAGTTGTTTAAGATAAAATTAAACAAGCCAGTAGCAACTGTGGGAGGTGGGAACATGGTAGCTGTCCTTGTGTGCACTGCTGACACTGAAAGCCCTGAAGTAATCTAATTTCTGAAACCGGAACAAGCACTGGATAATGACAAGAACTGAAAGGAAGAGCTGTGATGGCATTGTTTTTATTGCTGTTCCAAACAGATTGATCCCCATCGCATAAAGGTGTAATAAACTGTCAACACTTCTCAGGACTTTCAAGCCTGTCTTAAACAGAGCTATATCTTTTGGTACCAGGGAGACCCCAAAATGCCTCTGCTGTGGTACATAAGATTTGCTTTGGAGGTGGAACAAAATGCTTTCATGCTTTAGTAACTGAACCTAAATTTAAATATCCCATAGTTGCCTCCAGAAAACACTGGAGGTGTCCTTTTCTCTCTAACTTTCACAGAAATGCTTTTTGTAGGTTCTTGCAGTGAAACCCTGACCTGTATACCTCACATGTTGTTGGTCTCAGACAGTGGCAGTCCACACTGATTTGGCATGTATGTATTATTTCAGCTGTTGGGACAGTCTCAGATCTGAACATTCCAAAGCATTAACATGTTAGGCCCTTCTTTCAAGGGCAAGAGGAACAGGAGCCCGGCCAGCAAAGCACCTTTTCTGTGTGGGTTCAGGAATACATTGCTGAAGCTGCAGTCATGGCTGTAGTGCCTTGGTCAGCCTTTCTACTGTCTTGGCCTCAGTGTTCCCTCAGCAGCATTGGGATCTACCTGGCAGATGCTTCTGTCAAATGCATTAACTCCAGAGCTTTCCTAGAAGTGCTGCTGCCTTCACCCAGCAAACAGCTGCCTTCCTTGAAAGCCCAGGCATTCTTCACCAAACCTCACACTTCCTTAAATCATAGGACTATCTCAGCTTCATCTATTCCCAGTATTGATTAGGGGATAGATAGGAGAACAGTGGCCAGTATTTTTATCCATAAATAATGATTTTAATTTGAGTCTTTTGTTTCAATAGCTCCGTCTTACTTATGTGTGGTTGTGGGTTTGGGATTTTGTTTTCTTTTGTGTTTTTTTTTCCCTAGGCTGACAGATGATTTGAAGGGAGCTAAATATATTTTTAAATGGAAAAAAGAAAAAAGTTCTTTTTCAAGCAGATCAATAGGGCTTTGTCCCTCCTCTATTGATACACTGCTAAGTCTTGTCAGTCTTACTGGAGTAGCAATAAGGTACAAGGTTTATAAGATGATGAAGTGCTCTGTGGCATCAAAGTTATATCTGATAAAGTACAAAATTTACTTCAGAGTGCATGGACATTACAGAGGTTGGCATGAGATAAAGGCTTTATCTTTTGTGTGATGTGTAACTGCACTTATGGGTGAAAAAAACCCCAGACAGTTGGATGAGAGCATTAAAATATTTAAAAAATATTTTAAAATATTTTCTTTAGTTGCCAAATTTCTGTGGAAAATTGTATTCTGGAATATTTACTTGCCCTACAAAACCTTTGCTCTGTGAGTGGTAGGGCCATCCAGACGTGTTTTTACACAAATGGAACACACTTGGAAGTTAGTCTCTGTAGAGTTGGCAGCTAAAGAACAAGTAAATTTGTTAAAAAATCATTTGGACATCCAGATGTACTTGGATAGACCCAGTATGTGTTCAAACAACAATCTGTTCCACTGTGAATCACCTGTTTTGCTTTTTTGGTAGTTCCCTTTTCTTCTTATGTATATAATCACCCTCAGTGTCACCAGGTTACCCACCTGCTCTGTCTTACCTCTCCTGTCAGTTTCAGCTGGGAAAGCTGAAGGTGTTGAACTTCCAGCCAAGCAGCTTCAGTGACTAACTCCTCCCCCAAGGGTGAGTTGGAACCAGATCAACAGGCCTAACATTGTCCTGCTGTCTAGAAATGAGAAGATCGCTGGGAGAGACAGGAAGTTAACTGCACTTGGGAATGTGTACAGACCAGAGGTTATTTATCTTTTTATACTCTTCAGTGCCTGCATATGAAGATTAATAAAATTATGAAAAGTTAAGCCAAGTGTACTTTTTATTTTTAGCTCATTTTTTCCCCACTACCAATATTTTCATCCTGGTAGACAAGCTATTCTGAGTAGAGGGGTAGGAAATCTCTGAAATGCTCTTCTAGGGGCTGGAAATTTGCAAGCTGCAAAACTAATCCTGCAAGGTTCTGAAGTGGACAGGACTCATTATCACCTGAATCCCATCTTTTCAGCAAGGAAATCCTGGTGGTTAAAATAAAGCCACTCTTCTAATTTTTTTTTCTTTTATATGATATATATTTATAAAACACACATAAACACAACTTAGATATTTAAACACTGTCACATCTCACTCAGGGACATATTCCTTCTAGGGCTTCTTTCAGGTTCACTGGCGTGATGTGAAGCAGCAATTCCCACATATCAAAGATAGTTTATCAAGATTGGTTAGAAAAAGAATTGTTGGGCACTGGGAAGATGACTGCAATATGTCATATACAAAATGTCATCTATGGGGAAGCAGCAAGAAATTAATTAATCCACCAGAAGCAGATGAGAAATGAAATGCATATGGATATTTCTGAAAAGTGACAAAACTTCTTATACAGCAATATGCAAGTCTGACAGAAGCAAGCACTAACCTCTACTGCATGGTGTGATTCAACATTGATAAAACCAGTTAAAAGGACAAAAAAGTAAACAACGCTGAGTATGATAGTTAATCCTATTCTGATGTGGGGAGAATTTAATTTTTAAATTCTCTTATTTCAGATCAGGAATTTAGGTAACCTCCATTCCTTCCTTTCACGTAGTACTGGAAAGTAACATGGCAATAGGTACCAAGCAATAAAATGAGAGCAGTCCTGCCCTTGTCTCATGAGCTCTGAGACAACATGCTCCAAGAACTTTTCATGCAGTTATTGACACACAAAAATCCAGAGTTACAAACTCTCCAAGTACAGCCCCTCTACTGTGATTGGTCAGTAACTTCCATTCAAGTTATGTAACACCAGCTAACTTCTTCCCATCCTCAAGGGAAGGGTCTTCACCTGGGCAGGGTCTTTTTGACACAACCTTTGAGGTGTGATTTTTAGTATTATAAGGAACATAATTCAGTGACAGGGTACATGAATCTTGAGTATGTTGCCAGGTTAGAACTGCATACATAGATGTCTATCAACATCTTGATTTTCTGCATCCTTAAAGCTTGTTAGTTCCTAGATGTCCTTGGCTAGGGGATGCTGGCTGCTGCCTGTTCCACTGATAAGGTCTCCTTTCCTGCTGATTAGGCTTGAAAGTTGTGGTTGTTTTACTCCAGCCAACAACCAAGCCCCAGGCAGCCACTGGCCCACTCCCCCACAAGCAGGATCAGGGAGAGAATGGAAAGGTAAAAGCTGGGAAACTCGTGGGTTGAGGTAAAGACAGTTTAATAGAGAAAGTAAAAACCGCACACACAAACAAATAAAAACAATTCACTGTTTCCCATGGGTAGGCAGGTGTTCAGCCATCTCCAGGAGTGCAGGGCTCGTGTAGTGGTGACTGGAGAAGATAAATGTCACCACTCTACATGTCCCGCCTTCCTCCTTCCCCCACTTTATACACTGAGCTTGATGTCATATGGTCTGGAATATGCCTTAGGTCACCTTGGGTCACCTGTCCCTGCTGTGTCTCCTCCCAGCCTCCCATGCAATCCCAAATTCCTCTCCAGCATGGCAGCATGGAAAGCAGAGAAGGCCTTGGCTCTGTGCAATCCCTGCTCAGCAACAACAAACACATCTCCGTATTATCAGACCTGTGTTCTGCTCAAATCCAAAACACAGCCCCATACAAGCCACTGTGCAGAGAGTTAACTCTGCCGGCCGCAACCAGCAGCAAGAATACGAAGAACATCCTGACTTAAGTTAATCGCGGTGTATCCCCCATTTTGCATGGCAGGGTGGGCGGTGCAGGGCTCCCGGGGAGGGACAGTGCACTGCAGTGCCTATGGAGGAGGGTGGGACCTGCAGGGGAGCAGAGAAGAGCTGATTCTTCTGGCAAGGACTCCTGCCGCCACGGGACCCGACGGGCGGCACAGGGACACGGCCGCGGGCAGCGATGGCAAAGGGACGCGGGCACCGATGAGGGGCACAGCGCCCACACAGCACCGCGCATGCGCTGCCGGAGCCACGGCCACGGCGCGCGCCCCCGCGGCCGCCCCGCCCCGCGCACGCGCACGGCCGCGCCGAGTTCGCTTCCGGGCGCCGGCAGCGCCGCCCCGCCCTCTCTGCTGCCGCCGCCATCATGGTACGTGCGGCCGTGCTCCCGCTCCCTGCCCCGCCGGCCCTGCCCGGCCCCGCCGCGCTCCCGCCGCATCCCGCCTGCCCGCCCCAGCGCTCCCGCCCGCGCCTCCCTGCGCCGGCACCGGCGGCGGGGAGCCCGGGTCTGCCGCACCGGCGCTGGGCCGGGGCTGGGCCCCGCGTGCTGTGCGGGCGCGGCGGGGTCGGGCAGCGCCGGGCGCGGGGCGCGGCGGGACCGTGTCCCCTTTGCTCGGGTACAGGGCTGTCGTGCGGTTCGAAAGCTTTCCAGTAGCTGAAGAGAACTTACAGGAGGGATACGGGAGGACTGTTTAGAGGAGCATGTGGTGGCAGAACGGGGGAAATGGCTTCAAACTGAAAGAGAGTAGGTTTAGGTTAGATAGTAGAAGAAAATGCTTTACTGTGGGGGTGTTGAAGCGCTGGAACAGGTTGCCCGGAGAAGCTGTGGATGCCCCATCCGTGGAAGTGTTAAAGGCCAGGGTGGATGGGGCTCTGAGCAACGTGGTGAAGTGGAAGATGTTCCTGCCCACGGCACGGGGGTTAGAACCAGGTCATCTCTGGGGTCTCTTTCCAACCAAAATCATTCTGAGATTTTTTTCGGGACGCTCTCTTAAAGGCTCTGAGAGCCTTGAATCTGATAATGGGCCTCGAGTGTGTTCTCACTTTGCTCTCTGTCCATTCCTACCTGCTTTCCCAGGTGTTCAAGCGCTTTGTGGAGATCGGCAGAGTTGCCTTCATCTCCTTCGGGCCACATGCTGGCAAGCTGGTGGCCATCGTGGATGTTATCGACCAAAATAGGGTAAGCTGTGAGTGCTGTCCTTTTATTTGCTCCTTTCTGCCTATGCTAAGGCTGTGTGTATTGATTTCAGTGGGAGTTTTGTTTTCAAATAAATAAGCAATTGATGAAAAGATAGGATTTAACAGCTGTTGTATTTGAAACCTTAGGAGCAAGCTTTTTTCCCACTGGCAAGTGATGCATTCCCCTCTCTGCTGTGTTTCCTAGGTGTAGAAGTGGACAAGGGATGTCAGTTGGAGTCTAAAGCTTATGTATGGAATGGCATTAATGTATGCGTAAAGTGAATATTTGGGCTAGGGGACTCTTCCTGTGCACATTTTAGTTTTGTGTGCTTTTTTTTTTAAGTTCAGTTTGTTTTTTTGTCAAAGACAGACCTTTACAATTCTGTAAAGTTTGGGTTGTACAGGCAAGCCTTAATAATCTCCAATTTTGTCTGCATGACATGTATTTCAGTTTTGGATCAATGTTGTCAAGAAACTGTTCATACATTATTAGGAAGCAGCTGTCTAAGTCAAGTACAATGGAAAAACTGCTGCAAACCCCCCACATTTGTTTCCATTTTTCAGGCACTGGTGGATGGCCCCTGCAGTGGTGTCAGGAGGCAGGCCATGCCCTTCAAGTGCATGCAGCTGACTGACTTTGTTCTGAAGTTCCCACACAGGTGAGTAGTTGCCATCTTTCTTGACCTGTGTAAAAAAACCCCTGTGCTGTTACTTGATGACAGATGCTTGCTAAGTTTAGAAAGTTCAAACAGGAGTGGATTAATGGTAAAAATTTGACAGACTGTGATATCATACTTGAATATATTTAGGTTTTCATTGCCAGTGTTGGCTGGTAGCTGCTGTTCAGGAGCAAAGGAAGTCTCACAGTGGCCAAGGCAACTGGCAGGTAGTTCTGTGGTGAATGGTGTGGAGGGAAGCGATGTAAATGCTGCTGCAGCTTTGCTTTTGCTACTGCTTAAGTCACCTTCAGACATTAAATAGGTTCTCTGCCTACAGAACTACACTGGAATTGCAGGAGGCTGAACTCATTCTGTTCTTTTAGTTTAGTTAATGTATGAGTTTCTGTAATTTAGAATTAAAAACATGGCAGTGTTTCTGATCTTGAACCTATGCTAGGAATTGCTGCTTATCTGGACACTGAGGTGGGTTGGGAGCAAATCCCAGGGAGTGGAATAGGGCTTGGTTGCAGGCATGTCACCTGTGGTGTCCCCCTAGGTTCAATACTGGGCCCAGTATTGTTTAACTTATCAGTGACTTGGATGAATAGGCAGATGCCTCCTCAGCAAGTTCACTGATGACACAAAGCTGGGAGGAGTGGCAAATACCCCATAGTACTGTGCAGCCCTTCAGAAGGATCTTGGCAGGTTGGAGGAAAGAGGCAGAGAGGAAACTTTCAAGTTTTATAAAGGGCAGGTGCAGGGTCTTGCACCTGCACCTGGGAAGCAATAATCCCAAGCACCTGTACAAGCTCGAGGGCAACTTGCTGGAAGGCAGCTCTGCAGGGAAAGACCTGGGGGTTCTGGTGGACAACAAGTTGTGCATGAGCCAGCAGTGTGTCTTTGTGGCCAAGAAGGCCAATTGTATCCTTGGACGTTTGGAAGAGCATTGCCAGCAGGTCAAGGGAGGTGATCCTGCCCCTCTGTTTAACCCTGCTGAGGCCACACCTGGAGTGCTGTGTCCAGTTCTGGGCTCTTCAGTACAAGAGAGATGTGGAGCTCCTGGAACTCAGGTGACCAAGCACTGGAACAGGTTGCCCAGAGAGGTTTTGGAGTGTCCCTCGCTGGAGATATTCAAGAACCATCTGGACGCAATCCTGCGCCACGTGCTCTGGGATGGTCCTGCTTGAGCAGGGAGAGTGGACCCACCGTGGTCCCTTCTAACATGACCCATTCTGTGATTCTGTCAGTTCTACTGAAGCATTTCCTGAACAGAATGTTAATTAGGCCTCAGAGATGTACGTCACATACACTTGAAGTAAGGTGTCCGAAGTAGTGTAGTAGAGTGATCTTCCGTTGAATGAAATTTGGTAGGCCAGCATCAGAGAGAAACTTCTTTTAATAAAGACTGTGAATATGATTTTGTGACTGTTCCAATGCAGTGCTCGTCAGAAGTGTGTGCGACTTGCCTGGGAGAAGGAGAATATAAATGAAAAATGGTCAGCGACAAGATGGGCAAAGAAGATTGAAGCCCGAGAAAAGGTAACCGTGTTTCACTGGATGAGGAGTACATGTTGTGCTGCTCCTGCTTTGTAAAATTAGGTACAGTCTAAAGGCTGCATGTTTTCAGTTGCAAGTTAGGATTAAAGATAGACGAGGCATAGGTTTTTAACCGTTGCTACTTATCAGCTTCAACTTCTTTTATTTTAACAGTAAATGTGGTTTTGTTCAGTCATTTCTGTAACAGCCTCTTTTCCTGTATCCTGGGATGGTGCAAAGGCCTTAAGTAGTGAGCAGGTTCCAGAAGTGCAGCTAAACCTCATTTGGAGATAATCAGTTACTTGTGGAATGCTTTGGAACACTTAAGTTTTAGTGCTTGTATATATCAGAATTTCACGGCTGCTTCTTTTCACACAGAAAGCCAAAATGACTGACTTCGATCGCTACAAGGTGATGAAGGCAAAGAAGATGGTGAGTGCTGCTTCTTTATGGGGTTAATGCTTGTAGCTTTCAATTTAGAGTCACATCCAGTGTTAGTAGCCTTACTTTCACAGCTGGCTTGGGTTACAGGGCGACACCATGGGTGTAAATGCCTTGAATTTTCCATGCTGCTCTGTATGCCATCACTTTCTCTTCAGTAGTTGATCGGACTGGAAGTTGTATAATCCAAGTGTCAGTCCTCCAAGTTACAGCTGAGGAAGGAATTATCTGCTGATAAAATCAGCAGGGTTGCTGTTAGTATTTCACCCTATGATGAAAATCATCACACATGAAATACTGAGATGCCTGAGTTACCAGCCAGAATGATGGTGTCTACTTGGTAGATTGGAACAGTTTTAGGTGGAATTTGACATTTCAAATATAGTACATGGTAAAGGGTGATAATTCAAATTCTAAGCTTTCAGATTCTGCCTCTTTTCATTAAGGCACAGTATTTGAACTCTTGCTCTTTTCATTCTGATGAAGTGTAAACATTTTCTTTTTTTTTTACAGAGAAACAGAATCATCAAGCATGAAATGAAGAAGCTTCAGAAGCTGGCTTCTAAAAAGGGCAAGAAGCCCGGGAAGCCAGTGAAGGGAGCAAAGGGAGCCAAGGGAGTGAAGGGCAAAAAGCCAGAGAAGGCACCAAAGGCTAAGAAGCCAGAGAAGGCACCAGCACCCAAGGCACAGAAGGCGCAGAAATAAAATTACCTTCTCATTATGTATCACTCTGTGTCCTTGTTCTGATTTAAAAATTACAAACATGTGATTTAAATTGTAATCCTGAATTCGCTTTTATTTCCCAACCAAGAGTTGTCTGTCTCATTTTTTAATGTGTTGGGTTCCAGTGTTCCCCAGGAACATGGAGAAATGCTTTTGTCACACACTATGCCCAGTACTCTGTACCCAGTGCCAGTTGAAATAATTGCATTCCCAGTTATTTGAAGTAGGTCAGATCCTGACATTTAAAAGCAATCTGCTATTGAGATTGGTTAGGAATGTACAAAATTACTTGCACAGTCTTGAGTGTGAAGTATATGAAAATAATGATACTAATAGTTCTGCATAAATTCAGGCATATGATGAAAGTATGTGTTCTGGTTAGAATACAAGAGTGTCAGTGTTTGAAAGACTTGACAAATTACTGTTCAAACACTTCAAATTACTTTCTAAAAAACTTCCACCATTTTTTAGGTAGCAACCTGGAATACTTGGATGCTTCAGATATCTAATACCATCATCCTGTAAGCACAGTTACAGTAATTGGTGATGTTTTAACAAGATGGAAATTAGCTTGTATTTCAGTATGCTTGCTTTTTGGAATGTTTGAGAGTTTGTGTCAAGACCTGAGATTAACTCCAGTTCCTAAAACTCTAACATATAATTTCCATTATTTAATCAAAACCAAGTAAAAGGGAGCATGATATAAAAATTAGTCTGTATGAAACACTGACATGCTCAATTTAGTGTTTGCATTATAAAACAATGTTTACAAATCCCAGTGTCAGCATCCATGTAATTTCCTGTGTCTTCTGTAGTTTCTTGGCAGGAGATACATCTTCAATGAAGAAAGCTTGTAAATATGAGGTATCTGGTCATTTAAAAGATTATTTTTTCAGTCAAATATAAACTGGAGGAGGAAGCATATATTTTAAAGAATGAAGGTTGTGAGACCTTAATGTTGTCAAATACACTGACAAGCATATGCTGTTAAAAACATGCTTCAACTATTTACAGGGTTAGTGCAGCTTATTTCAGCCAGCATTAGGCATCTGCATACCCAAACACTTCAAAAGTATACAGTGTTGTCTTGAGCTATGTATATACCCTTGGAAATGAGTTCAAGCACATGGTTGATATGAAGGGATGTAACTGTTAAGGAAAAACTGAAATTACGCAGATTGGGACTAAAAGCTATGTTCAAGTGTCTGGAGACCTTGATTTAAATTGGATTTTTAAGTGATTAAATCCACCTACTCTGAAACTCTTAGCTTGAAAGTAACTTCAAAGTTCTATCAACCTGGAGGTCCTTTAAGGTGAAAGATTTGTCCCTTAGGGTTCTTGATTTTTTTCTGTACTACTGTTAAGCTTGGTTATATAAGACTGAGGGAAAAAATGGTAAAAGTGCCTGTAGAGAAAATAGATGTGCCTTCAATCATAAGGAGCTCAGAAATGCTTTTTCTACACCATTTACTCGTTTTTAAAGGTACTTGTCTTCCCCAGAACAACTTTGCCTATGACTGCAGCAATTTATCCACTGCTTTCATTTCTACCACTGCACCTACTGAGGCAGCTGAAACTTTTCCAGGATGTAAGGTACAGTAATCCCTGGCAGCTGTGATTGTCCTGAAGAGTAACCTTGTAGCAATATAAAACCTGTAGAGGGTTGTGTCTGCCCTAGCACTGCACCATGAGAGCAGGGCATTAAAGATTTTGCACTGCTGGGGAGAGAGAGCGTTCTGTGCTTTAAAGACAGCTGGGCTCTGTAACACCATACCTGACAAGCTGTACTTCTGCCAAAGCAGTTTTTTACAATTTAGCCAAAAGGGGAAAAAAGCAATAACAATATACCGGGGTTTGGTACCTGCACTGTATTTCTGATTGGGTGTTCCACGTCAGCAGCATCTGGTGCTCCTTTTAAGCAGCTCATGAAACCTCT
This sequence comes from Entomyzon cyanotis, assembly GCA_024500445.1. NCBI lineage: Eukaryota > Metazoa > Chordata > Aves > Passeriformes > Meliphagidae > Entomyzon > Entomyzon cyanotis. Next base: position 94,196,577 of record JAKEPQ010001005.1, read on the forward strand.
CTGAAACCTGCAGGTCTGTATTGTGAACAGTCAGCCTTCCTTTCAGTCAACCAGCATTGTACAGCCCTCTGGGCTGGTTCTTCCTTCTTGTAAAGCTACGGGGAATATGGAAAACTGCAGGAGTACAGTTTATTTCTGAAGGTTACCACACGATGGCAACGTTAGCTCTTTGTAAGGTTGTTCCCAAGGCCAGGCAACTGTGCTGCCTTCCCGTGCAAGGAATGGCCAAACAAAAGGAATGGCACAAACACTTGAGAGCAGTGGACGTGCTTAGCCACTTCTTCATTTTGCCTTTGTAGCTGACTAAGATGTACTTTGGTGGACTATGGATATGCTTCTTAATTTACTTAGTGGAACCGAGCGTAAAGAAACGGGATCTGCTGTTTAGAAAGAGCTTGAAGTGAAGTCCCTGTTTGTTTTCTCATATCACTGCATGCAGAATGTGTAGCGGGCTTGCTGGGGGTAGAGGAGAGCATCTACCCCATCCCAGTTTACTCCTGAGATCAGCAGATACTTGCTGTACTTCCTAAACTGATACCTGGGAAGCTCCGTCCTAATCTCTGTGCTGCAAAGTCTGAGAGACTTGAGCATTTCTAGGAGTAGGATTGGAACCCTTGGCATGATCTGTAGTTAAAAGGTGTAAAATCCGCTGTTACTGTGAACTAGCTGCAGATCTGGGCCAACTGATTTGCTGGTGATGTGTATTTATTCTTCTTGGGAAATGCTGTATTTGTATGCTTTTGGTTCTTGAATAACATGTCTGTTACTGTGTTTGGCATCTGAATGTGTTTCAGTTTTTTCACTGAGACGTAACAGAGAAATCTGCATTTACTGAAGGACTTGTGACAAATCTGGTCTAATTTACAGCTCTTTTTATTTTGTCTTGCTTCAGCTGTAGTGCCCCTTAAATGTTTCCAGCCCCGTATGGCTTCTCTGTTTTCCCCCTGTGCACACTGATAACGTGGCTCTGAAAGCTCCACGTGCCTGCCTTTTATCGAGATGAAGAAGTGCTAATTTCTATTCACAGCATTATTGGTGTATGAGTAAGTACAGCTTGCAAGGAAGTGGTAAGTGGAGCAAATTACAGGGATGGCTGTGTGGTCTACTCATTTCAGGTCTTCAGCTTTTTGTTCCTCCATTCTAGAATTCCAGGGGGATGGAGAGGAGCTGGGTTTGTTTGTTTGGGGGTTTCATTTGGAAAATTTTAATGCTGTTTTGAGCTTGAAGTTGCAAATACTATTGTCACACTTGGGTACTTGCGTTTTTCCTGGGATTTCCTTCACTGAAGCAGAAGGATCAGCTTTTACCTGTTTAAACACAACATCCCTGGTTGTGCTGCAATTCTTGTCCCTGCCTTGACACAGGCCCTGTGGATACTGGTGATGTACCCACAACTCTTTTCCCTGTACAAATTTCATTCCTGGGGCCAATTCAACTTTCAGTTCACGATGTCCTTAAGTGGGAATGTGGCCCAACCTTCACTTTGTGCAGTTGACCCCTGCATTATATACCTGTTTGAAATAAAGAAAGAGTTGGTCATCTTTTGCCCACCTCCCTTTCAGTGACACTAAAACTGAGTGGGCTCCAGAAAAGTTTTTGTAGCAAACTCTCCCTCCTTCCCCATATGCCTTCAGACCACTATGTGCATCTGAATCAGAGAAGTCTTCCACCTGCAGTCACCTATTTGTGCTGGTCACTAGCACAAAAATCTGTGCCATTGCTACCAGCACAGAGCCACTGCCTCCTTCCTAAAGTGCATTGACCCAGTTCTTGTTACAGAGGAAGTACTTTTTGACATTTCCCCAGTAATCCCTGGTTGGAGGGTATTTTTCAGGAGGAGAGGCCCTGACCTGTTCATCATGGCCCTCAGCAGAACTGAAATCTTTCCTTGCATCTGCTTTGGGCTGCTGGTGGAGCCTGGGTGGTGTTCCAGGGCACTGTGCCCTGATAAAGGTTTATGTGGCAGGATCTTATCAGGAAGCTCTGCTCTGATGAAAATGATAGGTGCTAAAAAAAAGTAATGGTGTGCATATTTAAATAGCATGAAAAAATATTATTTTTGAGATCAGCTGGCACTTTACCTAAGGACACATAGTGGGAGAGCACCACCTCTGAATATTTTTCACAATTACTCACCAGTCAAGACTTTTTAGAGCCACAGGTTTTTCTTAACCTCCTATTTACAGAAGAAGGGGCCATTGCTAGCTGTGTTATTGCCACAGTCAGGTGCTATGTGAAAGTGCTCTAAAGAAGGGATGGAAAATAGGCTTGAGGGCTTTTTCCTTCTTGCTTTTCTTCTTCCCTGGAATCCCTTAATAACTTTAAAGGGAGGGGTTTTTTCCTTCTTTGTTTATCTTTTATTTCTAATGCTTCTCTCATTCGCATTGCACATGTAGAGTCTTAGCTCATCCTGGAATTCTCTGTGGACAATGGGGGGAAAAAATCAGAGTTCACGGCATAATGAAATAAATTAAGTCTGACTAGCTGAAAGTGGCATCATTTTTGCTCTGGTTGCTTGAAGCATTTTTCAAGGTCCAGGGAGAGTCTGACAAGCTGCTGCTGTTGGTGATGCATGCAGATCCTCATCTCAGGGCAGACTTCCTCAACTCCCAGACACCTGAACGTGACCTTGGAAGGAAAGACATTCACACAGTGGGTATGCCTGGTCTCTGCTGGCAGTGTGGCAGTTCTAGAGTGGGAGGAAGAGTTGCATTTAAATATCAATGCAGGGAATTGTGCCACAGGACAATGATTCCAACAGGAGACCTAAAAGCACCCACCCCATGGTGCAAAATAATTTCTAGAATCCTATAGAAATTTTGAGATTGTGGGCAGAGGAAAGTCCCAGTGCCATGCCACAGGATGAGAGTGTAATAAATGAGTGGATAGTGAATGTTGGCTTTCGCATATATGAATTTAGCATTTATAAGTGATAAAATACTGTGTAAAGTAGCACTTAGATAAAATATAGTTAAGTAGAAACAAAGAGTGAATTATAAACTATGTAATAGTTGTAGTATACTAGAAATGTGGTAAGAAATACATGGTAATAGATGTCTTTTAAACTGATAAGCCACAAAGCCAGAGATCAAGACGCCCTGAAGGAAGAAAAAGAAACAGATCTCATGCATCCCAGGACATCTGTGATCTACAGTCACACCTCCCTGAGAAAAGTGTCAACCATAAATTGAATTAGGGGTATAGAAGACTTCAGCCCTCAACCCTGAAACAAACAAGAAGACCAAGATGTCGCCGGCCTGGCGGACAGAGGCAAAGAGCGAAGAAGGAGGGATGATTGGAGTGTAAATAGTTTTTTTTTACTTAATGAATATGTAACAGTTACAGAAAGTACTTAAGCACACATTAAAATGAATAAGGTGAGGGACTGAGAATAAGGGAAACCAGCCACTCCCTCCTGGCCTTAAGTCTTTGTTCTACTAATAAATGTTCAATATTATGTTCCTAAAAATGCCGGCTTGTGAATTTGTTTCTCTCAAGAGTGCCCAGGGTCACAGGCATTACCAACAGCCCAGGGTCATCGCTGCTCGCGCAGGAAATTCAGTGTCTTCATGGTCCTTGGAAGGAGAACATAGCTAGCAAGTTAGCCCCTGACAATCTGACCTTTCTTTCCAGCCATTCTATTCAAAACTTTTGAGGAATTCGGCTCCAGGGCTATTGCTTTCTATCATTAGCAGATGATACAAAGCCATCAGGACGAATTCTCCAGGCCATTCAGTTCCCTGCTCTCTTCTCCTACGCTCCTCCACTGGGATTGACAAAGGTTAACAGCCCACTCCCTCTCCTGTCTGAAAGTTCCCAGAACCTAATCCTCTGATTATTAGAAACCTTCTAATTGTCAACCTAAATTTATTCATGACCAATTTATAACCAGGAGGCTCCACTTCTTGCTTCTGTAACTGCAGGGCTGTCAGGAAAGATTCATGAGCCCATATGTTGGTCAGACCCTATTTTCAGCAGCCAGAATTCAAAGCTTTCAGATTAAATACTGCCTGATTGCTCCATGTGTTAATGCATACACTTTCTCCCATCCTGACATCACGGTGACAGAGGACTTTCCCTAGTGCAAAGGTATGTGCATAGCCAGTAGAGTGTCTTTGTGGTCCCAAATCAAGAATATGCAAATAACTCATTCCAGGAAAAGAAACAGATTGCTTCTGTCTTGTTTTCTCTCTCTCTTTTTTGGAGGTGGAACTGTTCCATATATCAGCCTGGGTTCATTTTTCCCCATGTTTCTGTGTGATCCTGCAGGTTAGAGATGGAGGTTTGCTGAGATGCTGTGAGGAAAATGAAGTCATATTCTAGCTTGATGTCCCCTGGGCTTTGGACACTGGCACACAGTGAATCCAGGAGGGCAGGCTCTGCTCCCAGCATCTGGCCTGCTCACATGCAGAGGTAGGAACTGACCTCTGGCAAGGTCTGGGTGAGAGCCACAGTCACACTCTGTGGGGAGGCAGGGCACACAGCACCTGTAGCTGCTAACGTGACTCTCAGGCAGCGATGCTCTCTGCTCCTGCCTGGCACAGTCCATGCTCCCTTTCAGCCTTCCTGAAAGCTGTCTGCAGTTTTAAGCCATGCAGAGAGCTGTGGATGGCGCAGGAGAACCTGTGCTCACCCTGGCCCTGCCTGTAACGTGCAAGAGCAGGCAGGGAGGGGCCGAGCTGTTCCCTGCAGAGCCCCACCACAGCTCCTTTTCTCTCCCCAAGCACTCCAGAGTAAGAGGAGCTTGGACAACTCCTCTTCAGGAGGCCAAGGGAATCAGCCAAGCAGCTCTCTGAACCCCCAATACTAGTTCATAGCTCCTCAAAGCCAAAATAATTTGTGTGCTAATTTTGCAACTCTTCGGGAATTTTTCGGTGGTGCTACAGAGTACCCAGTGATTTTTCCTGGCCACCTTCCATAAATGTGGTAGCACAAGTGGATGGCTAAGCAAAGTCTTAGGAAGAAGTGAGGAGCTATGAGTGTAACTATTGCCAGCTGACGTGGTTTCATGGTCAGTCAAACTCACCACCTTCCCGAGGAGACCATGGCATCTGTGCTGGCAGGGCACATCTGGCTGTCTCCAAAGCAACGGACACAGCACCATATGCCATTTTTATTTTGCAAATGGTATAATTTACAGGGACTGCTTTACATATTAGCTGAGAAACTCTCTCAACAACAGATCTGAAAAAGAGACATCAGTGGTAAAGCTTTTATATGCTGTGGGGTGGAATTGTTTTTCATCCAACATCCCGTATTTTCAAACAGTGATCAAGTTAAAGATACACAGACACACACGCATTTATTTGCTAGTGAAGACTGCAGATGGTGTAGGATTAGTGGGATACTAAATAATAGATATCTGAATCCTTTGATTTACATGGTGACAGTCCAAAAAAATGATGTTTCTGATAGAAAGGTGAAAGAGAGAGGAAGAAAAGGCTTAAAAAGGGGGATGCCCTGCCTTGGGGAAGGACAAACTCAGAAGAGGACAGAGGTGTCTGGGGTGAAATACAGGTAGAAAGTCAGTGTTGAATTTCAAGTTGTTATAACAGCTGCTGGGAGCAAGGGACCCCAGTGGGATAGAGCCCTGTTGGGGCACCCATGTTGTGCCACTCGGAAGGTTCATCCTTCCCCAAGGACTTAGGGTGCCATGACATGGCTGGACTGTCAGTGACTGCTTTCACATGGTGCTGAAGTTCAGTTCTTTCCAAAAGCTGGTGGAGGATGGAGGCTGAGAGCCTTGGTGATGCAGAGTGGTTGGCTTTTCTTGGAGGAGCAGGCTAGGAAACTGTTCCTTCTCTAATAACACAGCAAATGTTTTGGACACGGAATATGGGTGGTAAGATTTTTTTTCTGGCTGAACATGGGAGAGCTTTAAAAATAGCCCTTAGAAATTAAAAAATTAAAAGAAAACCCTAACTCATTTGACTCAGCTCCTGTTCTGTAAAAACAATCCTGTGTTCTGACAAGCGATTCAGAGTTTGTAGTGTTTATCTAAAATGTTAAGTTGGAGGAATGAGTAATCACCTCTGAAGGACTTAATAACTCTTTGTCCCTTCCTCCATATGCTTGTGTTTGAGTCATGACAACAAGGAGGATACAATAGGTAATTGTGGGAAGTATAAAGCCTGTGTGCTCAGGGAACGTGTGGTTCCTCTGCAGATGTTATTGTTTTCTCTGGCATCTTAAACACTGCTTATAAAGGATTACTCTCCCTTCAGGATGTGACCTCCCTGCCTTTTGTCTTGAGTCAGACAGACGGTGACAAAGGCATCCCAGCAGCATTAATTTACTCTAATTACTGGATTGGGGGTGTGCAGCTTCTTCAGCATATTTATGAAAATTCAGTGCATTCCATAAGTGACTTGGATGGGCTTATTTCCATATGAACAATAAGGAAAACCTGAGATGCAAGAGTCGTTCCCACACAGAGTGAGCGGAAAGAAATCACCCACGTCCAGATTTTTCTCTGAGTTAGGGACTCTTGCTTGTCCCCTGTAGGGCTACTGACTGGGGAAGTGGGTCATGGGTTTATGTCACGCTTTGAAACCAGATGCAAAACTCAGTTTTGCAGCTTACCTGCTTCTCAGCATCTTCTGGGTTCCAGTGCCAGACCCAGTCTGAACCCAAATCTCTCTTCATTCTGCTTGATCCCTATAGCCTTAATTTCCCATCTTTGTCACACCTCCTGCAAAGAAAGGGTAAAGTATCAGGGTCTCCTCTACAGACTGCTCCTTAATAAAGCATTGAAACCCATTACCAACAGATAGAGGAGATAGTGGGGTGGGAAGGGAAGAGAAATTTGAAGGCTTTCTGAGACACTCATTTTTAATCAGTGCTTGATAGGTGTGATTTATCTGGGCAGGGTTTGGGTCTCAGAAATTCATTCAACCTTATAATTATCTTGACAGATGTGAAAAGTCATATTCATAGCCCCTCAAACCCATTAGAGCCTCATGCTTTTCTAAAAGGAAGAAAAAACCCTTCAGCTTCACTTTCTTAGCAGCAGAATAGCTTTCTGTTCCTTGACAGCTCTTGAAATCTGTCACCTTTCCACTGCCAGTCTTTAGTTCCCAAGGGAGAAATGAATTCAGGTCCACTGGGACAGAAAGGGAAAGAAGAAAGTATTTCTGGGAAAGAAAGAAATATCAGCCTATTCTCATCCTTCTGCAGCAGGCACTTCTTTACGAGGACAAGCAAGTGGAAAGGCGAGTCAGTCTATGAAATGGAGTCAGGATTATACCAGAAGATTTTGCCAGTGCCTATAGTGGAGTCATTTGGGGGAGCACAGAGGTGCTGCTGTGGGTGCAGCAGCACCCATGGCCTTCTTTGCTCTCCATTGGTTTCCTTGGATTTTGGCCTGCGTAGAGTACCTTAGAGAAGGGTCTCAGCTCTCCTGTTTCAAAGCACTTGCTCCTTGGTAAACTGGATCTGCCAGGAGATACCACCAAACTGAGTTCCCCACACTGCCGTCCTGTGCCTTGCAATGGGAACGCAACAGCTTTTCCTCCTGCCTAAGTACAAGGTGAGAGGGATGAGGCTCAGGAGTTCTTTGGTATTGGAACTTGTAGGTCAGCTGGCCTGTGAATTTGGTGTGAGATGTGGCTGTTTTGGAGATTCGTATTTTGCCTGCAAGCTGGGTGCAGTCCCACCTCCCTGCTCTCCTCCATCTCCCTTTGCTGCCTACATGTCTTGGGAGTTTCTTGGAGTGGGAACTGTCCCTCATCCTACAGAGGTGGTATCTCTCTGATTGAAGGATTTGCCTCAGCTAAAGTCAGGGAAATGTTAGAGAAATCTACCTGTGGGTGAGTAGGAATGTCTATGAGAATGTGAGTAGAGGAGGTCAGGGGATAGAAAAGAAAAAGGAGAGAAGAAAATCAGTTTATGCTATGCAGGTATTTGCTAATTTTCCAGAATGCAGTAGCAGAGATGCTACTTATGGGATCTAGGGCTGCACTGGTGGACTTAGAACTACCTAGCTCAGGTACAAGGTAGGAATGGCCCTATGGATTTGGGGAGTCCTCCTCAGGAAACTGGTTTACAATGCACTTGGTTCCTAGGTCTTGCTGATTTTTAAATCCCATTTTGGCACTGTGAATGTCATTAAAAATCAAGGGAAGGAGAGGGAAATTAATTTTTTTGAAATTTCAGAATGCCAAGATTGGAGCATTTGTTTCAAGGCTCACTAGATTTATCTTACCTGTTTGGCCACTGATCACTTAAGTCTGTCTGCTACAGCAGCCATCCAAGTCTGTTTCTGATGTCAAATTCCTCAAATGTCAGGCGTGCATTTTGAGCGGTTATTTGTAGGGAGAGGCAATCCGGAGAGACCAGCCGGAGCGCTCAGCCTGTCAGTCAAAGTTTGAAATGCCACTGCACTGACAGGAATCATTTTGACAGAAAATTGCATATAAATTGAATCATTTCAAAATTAAGAAAGGGAGATGAAAGCAAATGCTTCCAAAATGATGTGCCACTGATGAGTTGTGATGCACAGGGTTCATCCTCCAGAGCCCTACAGATCCCTTCCCTGGCACTTGGTACGTCTTCAGACAGGCCATCTTTGTGCCAAGGCCAACACTAGCTTATTGCTAATTACTTAATATTTCTAATTGTGTTAGAAGTATTAGGTTATTATCTGCCCCAGGGAGCTGGCCTCGAGGGAAGTATTTTAGGATGTTCAACGCTGCAGTGTCCAGGACAGATGGGCACCAATGAGGTTGGTGGTGGCAGCAAGGATGCAGGGCTTGGTTTCTGCACCCCTTCCTCGCACCCAAGGATAGCATGGGGTGGGGTGTGCTGAAGCCAAAAGTAGACCCACTGCTTTGGTGTGTAGCCTTTAATCCACTTATTTTCTCAGCCATAGTTTTGAGTAGCAATGGAAGGGTAGGGAGATGGACCATATTAAAATAAGATGCACTCAGTGAACTAAGAGGGTATGAAGGCCCTGGGACACTGAGACTGGCACACGAGCACACTGGGCCGAGCACTGAGTTGCCATCGTTGTTTACACCCACTGTGTTGAATCACCTTGTGCAATGTCACTTTGCATGGTCAGTGAGCTAAAATGGGGCTTGGGGACACAGAAGTCTCCTCCTTGGTCTGCCACTGCCCTCCCATGCTGCCTTGGTCAAGTGACTTGCTCCAGTTCCCCTCAGCCTCATACTCTTCTCTTTTTAGACCAGCAAATCTTCATTATACCTCACAAAAAGCCTGTACTGTGCCTTTATCGGATTTTTTTAAAATACAAATATCAGTAAAGAACAATACTGACCAGCCTGGTTTGTTTTATGGGTTCCTAGAGGAGGTAGTTGCACAGGTCAAGGAAATGGAAAACCCCACACATGGGACAGAGGATTTCCTCCTGTCCCCAGGCCAGGCTGGTTTGGGCTGAAGCCAGTGTGGGGCTGGAGCAGCTCAGCTGGCAGTGTCACCTACCATGGCAAGGGACTGATGGGTTTTTCTTGGCCGCAGCCCAGGGCTGGAAGGGGAAAGTTATATGAAGAAAAAATGCTCTGCAACCTGGCAGCTGCCTCTGTACCCTGGTTGGCATGGTGGAGGGCTGGTGAAACACACTGCTGTCCAAAACAATGCCTCCAGAGCCTCTTCTCCCAGAGGCCTGAGGAAATGGCACTTAGGATGCACCCTACATCAGGTGCTGGGTGGGGGAACTGTGCTGGGTGCTGCAGGGCTCACCAAGCTGCAGTCTGCCCTGGTGGGTATGAGGGTCCTCTTCCCCCATGCCCCCCTCCTGGCTTCCTGCAGGCACTGTGTGCCCCAGAAAAACAGGTGCCTGAGCACCCTAAAAGTGGTTTTAATGCATTAATGCCTTTCAGGCAGATAAGAAATCTTCTCCCAGGTCTGCGTTCACTCCAGGCACTGATGTGGCACAGCTCTATGCTGGACTATTACTAAAAGGCAAAGAAATGCTAAAAAAGACCTGAGAAAGAGCATTTTCATGGGCACTCGGGAGCAGAGCTGTGGTTCACTTTCCTGACTCTGGGGTCAGTGTGGTCCCTGGGGCTCTGGTGATCCCTCTACTTGGCTGGCACGGGGGTCACTGGGAACAAATGGACTTGGGAGGAGCACGTGTATCTTCATTCCTTCTGGCTCAAATTGGCCCTTGTATTGAAAAAAAAAAAACCAGAAAAAAGGCAGCAAGAAGGGCTTTTATTGTGAAAAAGAGACTTTTCAAACGCCTGTTCCCCCCTTCCCAGCCTCTCCACTCCCCTCCCCACAGGGAGGTGGGTCCGGGATGAGGCAGAGTTTGAAAACTCCCAGCTGAAGTTTGAAGGGTGTCCTCCCGCCCAGGGGGAAGCAGAGGCACCCGCTGGCGTGTGGTGACAGGAACCCAGCAGCCCCTACAATGCAGAGCTGGGCAGCAGGGATTGCGGACAGCCCGGAGGGACACCCCTGGGTGACAGACCCCGGCCGTGATTAATGGCTTGGGGAGAGAAAGCCGCCTGATTACTTCTGATTACTTGCTGGAGAATTTTTCTTTTTCCCCTCTTTTTAACATTTTTGTATTCTGCGTGGGTTCCTGGTGTCGCCTGCAAGCAGTGAAGCACATGAGGAGGAGAGCGTCGGCTGCTGCTGCGAGACATGGTAGGATTTAGGGGGTTCCTTGCTGAGCTGGTGGGGGAAGCAACGCTGGGTTTGCTCAGGGACACCAACGCCATGGGATGAGGTACGACGGTGTATCCTGGTTGTCTCCATCCCAGGGGCAACTTGAACGGGACCACTCACAGGGTTGGAATACGGTGAGGCAAGCAAGGCAGGGAATCACTACAGCACTTGTGCATCCTTAAAAGCATTAGGGATGGACCAAGCAGACTGTAAGAATGCACTAGGGATGGACAAAGCAGATTGTCAGGATGCCTGTAAATGCAGTGCCTGGGGCTGCTGTAGCTAAAGCGCTGCTGTCAGCCAGGGAGGTGATAACACTCCCTCAGCCAAAATCCACCTCTTTTGAGTGGCCAGGTGGCACTGCTTCAGGCAGCAAAGTGCAGACAGAGATCACGGAGAGCCCGTCTGTGCTTTCTGTTTGGTCCTGACAAAGCACAGCACTTTCATCAAAAAGCCACAAAATCGGCCAATTTAGCAAGGGAAAACTTCACATTGTGCTTCCCCAGCATTAGAAGGTTTATCCACATCTGTAGCATGTTCCAAACCTTAGGGTGGTGTTTCTTGTTATCTATTTTGACTGCTCCAGTTTGGAACATCCCTTGGCAGACCCATCAGAGCAAGCACACTTCAGCTGAGCTGGGATGGTCCCCCCATGTCCTGTTACCACTGCACCGCTGGGGGACAGCGGGGGTCATGTCAGGGCAGAGGGTTCTGTCCCTGCCTCTCCACCTCAGCCCCTGCAAAGCTTGAGTTGGGTGGGGATTGCAAATCTGTGATGGATGAGCTGAGGAGGTGCCTGGTGCTGCTGCCAGAAACTAGTCATTTGTGTCACTGAAATGTTTTCATGTCCTCAAGTGTGTTCTGATGACTTGGAGCATCTCTGGGGACGATGTGGCTGTGCCAGCCTTCACTGGAGTGTGTGAGTGTATGTGGATGGGAGACACTGGTGTCGTGCTTTACGCTTTCTATCCTACAGTTTGCATAGGTTGTTTTGGGTTTTTTAATTAATGAACTTCAGCAGCAGGAAAAATAGACAAGACTGGGGCTGGTGTCACCCATTTTGGGTTTGGAGATAACTCCTCCCCGTCAAAAGGGAAAAGAAGGCAACTCTCCCCACCTCACACTGCTTTTTGTCTGCAGTAACACTTTCCTGTACAAGCCTTCACTATGAAGCCTTTCAAAGCATGTACAGCCTGAGCCAGGTACCCGGTGTGGTCCCCATGTGAGAGTGGGGTATTTGCCAGGGTTTCCATATTGCCTTGGCAAGGGAAGGTCTGCTTCTGCAGTCCTTCACCCTTTGTGAGATCCTGCATTGATTGCTTTGATTCTGCCCATAATCTGGGTTTGCTCTGGGCACCTGTAGGCAGGGCAGTGATGGTCATGAGGAATAAATCCAGGCTATGCCCTAAGATGATCATCTTGTTGCTTCATTTGCAGCAAAACCCCAAACAAAATGCTCAAGATGATTTTTGGCTTCTTTCAAAATCACCAGGAGTGTGACCCCTCGCAGAAAGCCCGAGGGATGCCAGCTGTGAGCTCCCCTGTTGGTATGGAGAGCATGCTTGCAGCCAGCTTCTTGCCGGATCCGGCCGCCGCACATGCCTGACCTGCCTCAGCAGAGAGTGCTGGGGGATGACTGCATTGCAGAAACATCTTCTTTCTTCTGGCTTCAAAATCTGCCAGCGAGTAGTTTCCAGTTGCTCTCTCGTTTGCCTAGTATGAGGCAGTCTAAATATGATTTTGCTGTATTAATCCTCTGGCATAAATTCCAAATGCCTCAATTACCCCTTCTGTTTCCAGTACTCAATAACTCCAGTCCACCTGCAGCTATTTGCCTTGCCCTGAAGGAAAAACCCCTTTTCTGTGAGTCTGGCTGCAGCAATGCCCATACCATGCTCTGCTTGCTCACCCCATCAATTTTCTAGGAGAAGAAGTTGGCTGAGGGGTGGCTGCCAGCAGACTTTGCCCAGGACGGGGTCTGCGGGACACAGGCAGCACTCAGAGCCAAGTGGCAAGCAGTTTTCCCCCCTTTTTTTCTCTTTCAGATGTAATGGCTTAACCCAAGGGAAATAGGGTTACCTTTCTTCAGCTGAAGCCAGAGCTGGTATGAACAATTCTGTTTTGAAGAAAGCCCACAGGGCTGAAAGGGCCTGCTGTCCTCCTCCTTCTCCCTCCCCTTTGGAATCCCACGAATGCACTTTCCTGCTCTCCAGGAAGGGAAAAAACCTGACAGTCAGCTCAGGGAAACCCAACTGTCTGACTCGGACAACCTCCACTGAGACTCCAGCAAGGGAATCCAGTGCTACTCCTTGCCAACACCCCAAAGAGGGTTTTGTGAGCCCCCACTGGGCACCCAGCAAGCATTCCTGTTCCCGGGTGCTGGTCCACCAGTTAGAAATGAAAACTGAAAATAAGTGGATCAAAATCCCCCTCCCCAAAATATAGAAAAAATGTGACCCCTGGTAAAATAAATAAAACTGAACCAAATGGTGAAATGTGTGAGATTTTTAGCAGCTTTCCAGGCACTCATGAGCAGGATTGGCAAACCCATCAAGAGCAAGAGGAAATAAAATGTGGTTTTATTGTAATGTATTCCTCCCCATATTAAATACAGCCCAGAACACACTGCAAGAGAGACATGGCTTTCTAGCACCTCTGCTCTTTGCCTCTGTTATGCGTTGAGGAGCCTCAGCAGCACAGCCCTGCTGGGGATGCAAACCAGAGCTGGTGAGCAGCTCAGAGGTGCAGCACAAGAAGCTACCGAGGTGAGGGGAGTTGTGAGGAAGGGGGTCTATGGCTCCCAGATTCTGGTTCTTACATCCCTGGGTTTGGAAATCCCAAAGGAATCATCCGTGTGAGCTATGGGCTGTGGCTGGAACTGAAGTGCTGAGGAGCAGGACTGTGAGTCCCAGAATGCCACGGGAACAAAGCATATTCTTCTTCCCCAGAAGAAACTCAGGGGTTTGGAGGCAGTTTGTGCATGGGACTTGAAGGGAAGGAGTCCAGCCCACGGGCCACAGGCTGCTGCCCTCCTCCAAAGCATCCCCTGTCCAACCCCTCACAAACAAAGGCAAGACTGTTCCAAATGAGCGGGGCATGAGGCGCAGATGTTGCACAAAGGCAAGCCACATCTGTTTCGCTGGGGAAGGGGCCCCCTACTTGCTGGTTCAGCAGGCAGATGGGAAAGTTGCTCTGAAAACTTATGAAGCTGAGTGTAACAGGCTGGCCGGGAAACTGGGACGAGGGGAGGGGGAAAATGGAAACCTGGCAGGATCCTGCTCGGCAGGGGCGGAGTGAGGGAGGAACAGCAGCCCAAAACTGCTGCTTTCCCTCCTTGACATCCCTGCCAGGAATTTCTAGGTTGTACTTCTCTCCTGTAAGTGGGAGGGTTAGAGGAATGAGCAGAGGGAGAGTAGGGAAGATAAGGAGGGCCTCCGTTGTCCCGTGAGGGTAGCAGGACAGTTGTGCATTCAAGGCTGCCCAGGTCCTCACTGTCTCCTGTGAACACAGGGTGCTGTTTCAGGTCCTCAGTGATCTGCATGATTTGGGTGCAGGCTGATACCAATTTCAGTGATGAAAAGTAATGGAGATTTTTTCACATACAAATGGCAGCAGACCTGTGCCTTTCAGTGACATGACCTGAAAGACTGCCATCAGTCTCTGGGGAGATGTGTCTCCAAGAAGTAGAAGATCCAGCTAAATGTAAGAGTCTGCAGTAAAAGCCCTGACTCTGAACTTAAACAGGAGAAGGATGAGGCATCTGAAAGCTTTTAATTTGCTTGCTTTAAGCAGAAGTGTGGCTTCCTGGAGACGGTTTATTTTTGTGGTGCTTTGTGTTGACTTGTGGGATTAAACCAGAATGGTCCTGAGCTGCACTGTACATAGCACTAGGATGAAAAACCCCCTGTCCATCCCTCACAGAGCTGAGTATTAACTGTCTGCAAGCTGAGATTTACACAGTGGGAGTGAGGAGAATTATGAATCTTTCCTTTTGCTCAGTGAGAATCACATGATTTTGGGGTAAGAACAGTGTCATCCCAGGGAAAGCAAGTCCCTGCCAGTACCCTGCAGGGCTTTAGTCCACACCAGGTGCAGGACAAGGTGTGTGTCTTCTCTGGGTCCCCCCAGGCAGCAGCCCTGACCTTGACTGCAACAGCTGCTCCCAATGGTGTGGTGTCCTCCAGCCAGGCGCTGGCCATCCATGTCCTTCATGGTGTCCTCTTGTCTCCTGTCCCAGGTCTTCCTTCTTCAGAGGTGTTGAACAGGACATTTGGGATGCTGGAAGTCTTGCTACTCTTGTAAGCTATGTCTGGAGAGGGCAAGGAGTTTACAAGCTTGTGTTTCTGCTGTGCTTCTTTGGCCCATAATTCAACTGGGAGTAGTCAGTGCAATGGGAACAGCACTGTTATGCAGAAGATTTTGTTCAAAATGGTCCTTTAGATGATGGATGTGTGTGAAGGGGCCGTGTAGAGAAGAATCTCCAGGGCAAGAGGCCTCCCGAAAAACCAGAAATAGTAAGTCTGGGTGGGAGGTTTAGAGCAAGAAACAGGTCATTTCATCCCTGGGAAGCAAGAAGCTCAAGGGGCTGATGCAGGGCCTGGAGCTAAAGACATGCGAGGTTATTGCTAGAGAGAGGCTGTGGAGCTTGAAGGTTTCCAGGTTTTTATAATTTGCTGCCCCAAGGCTGTAGTGATAACTGGGAAGAACTGTGAAGGCAACATTATTTGAGAAGTTAAAGGTGGTATGTTGGCACCATCCCTTTGAAGGCAGTGCTCAGACTGAACGGTGCCAGCACTGTTTTGTCCCTTTATGTTGCTGCCCTCTGCTAGTGCAAAGCATGCTTGTCTCACAGTCAGGCTATAAATCATCCCAGAAACTTTGCAGACTGTCCAAAATTTAGCAAAGTACAGCATGTTTTAAAGTTTCATCCCAGGCAATTTAACTCGGTCATTTTCTGGTTTGGTTTTGGACATGTTGGTGGGAAGGTTTGTGTGCCAGCTACGAGGGCTTTGCTGACTCTGCAGGGAAGGACCCAGCACCATGTGGTGATGTGTCACATTTCCATCTCCCCAACTCTAGCCAACCCAGCATTTGCTGTGACACCGCTTCATAGATTTTAAGGGAGCAGTCCCACTTCCACCTTCTCAGTGCCTGGCTTGAGCTTCCCAGTTCACTTGTGAGGGGCAATGTGTGGAAGTGGGGCTGGAGGAGCACCTGGAGCAGACAGGCATTGCCTATGTGGCACATCCCTGTCCTGGAGCCAAACAGGATGGTCTTCTGGGTGTCCACGGAGTGCCAAAATATAATGGGATCATGGTTCTCCCCACTGGAAGGGCATTTTTGAGGAAAAGACTGCATCCCTGAAGGAAAAAACCCAGATCCAAAGCTGGAGTGGATCTGCTAGGAATTGCAGCTGCTTTGATGGATCATGATGCCAGATGAAGGGCTGTCTGTTCTTCATGACCCATGGCAGTGTGGGTGCTAGTGGGTGTTGGTGGGACCTGGCGCTGTCCCCATGTGCTGGGGGAGCACAGCAGACCTGCCCTCCTGGGGAGCCACTCTGAGCCAGAGCTACCTTTGGGACTAGCAATCATCATTTAATAGCTGTCTTTAGTGAATTCCCACTCTGTGAGCCATCTATCTTCCCTGAGCAGGATAATAAGCAGGCACTTAGGCACTTGAACGATGGGCAACAGAAGCTGCCAAGGATTTCATTCTGCTCAGACTTGCCCAGAGTCACTCTGGGGGTGGAGAGGTTTTGTCTCCTTCCGAGTCCTCAGCACGATTATGGGTCTCCAGCCCGTATGCCATACCCTTAACAAACCAAAAGTCCTCCTGCACAATTTGAAAAAGAGGAGGCTGATCCAACCCCAGATGTGATTGACTGCCTGCTCTTCCATTGCACTGGGAGCTGACACGAGCGCCCTGTGTGGATGCCAGGCTCTGGAGACATTCCCAGAGGTGGGGGGCAGGCAGAGGAGGTTTGCCACTTGTTTTTCAGGCAGTCTTTGTTAAAATTGGTCACGGCAGGCTGCACCTCCTGCTGCCCAGGCGGTTTTGCGGTTCATTGGGCGGGCAGCGAGCAGGGAGCTGGGAGGGTGAGCACAGCCCTGTGTGTTACACCCCCTGTGCAGAATGCACCCTGCTCGGTGTGCACCCTGATAAATGCACAGGTCTGCCTGTAACCTGCTCATCAGCAGGTTGCCTTTGGCACAGTGCTCTGAGCTTGCAAGCCTAGGGCAGGCAGGTGGCCAAGAGTGACATGGCCATGGCTGAGCCATCCTGGCTCCTTTGGGCACCTCTTTGGGATGGTGGGATTTACTGCTGGAGAGGTCTTGCAGTGCTGGTGCAGGGGCAGGAGCATTCTTTTGAATGCCAGAGGAAAGCAGGGATCAATCCCGTTTTCAACAGCCACGTATTTCTGTGGCATCTTTCTAGTCTTAAGGCTGTTTCTTGCATTCTTAGATAATGAAGTTTGGGGTTTGTTTTTCTTTTCTTTCAAGCTCGACAAAGCCAATTTGATGCACTTTGAAAAGAAATTGAAAACAGGCTTCTCTGCTTCAAATTCTGCCAAGGTTCAAGCATCCTGGGAATACAATGTCAAGGATAACCCTCCCCCTCCTCACCCCCAACTACACTTAGAAAGTTTTATCTCCAAGCATCAAAGCTGCACAGCTCTCCATTGTGCCTTCAGAGCCCAGGCTGTGCTGTATGTCCCTCTGATGAGTGAGAGTATATATTATTTACTTATTGGCATCCTGGAACAAGTAGTACCTCTCTTAAGCCTTTTTATGGGTTTTGCCTGCTGGGAAAAGGACCTGATTTCTGGCAAAGACATGCTGTACTGTCAGTGTGGCAGCCTGGCAAAGAAGAGCTGTACGTATGGTTTGCATTTCAGGCTGAATCGAAGCCATAGCTTAAACTGCAGCATTTTTTTACAGCATGGGCTCAGAGAAAGACTCTTTGGAAAAGTATTTACCCAGGGCTTGTAAATACAGTATTATTTCTTCAATATTTTATCACCTAGGCTGTTACTAAATTTGCTGTATCAACCACCAGAAATAACACAGAGACTGTGCTTGCACCTTTTTTGTTTCTTTTTGTTGTTGATGTGGCAGAGAAATTCTGAATGGTGCTGGGGAAGGGAGCCTGCCCCAGCCCTCGCCCAGCTTCACAGCCCAGGGTTTCAAGTTCAGGGTGGGAAAGCAATGAGGCTCTGACTTGTGGTGCCCAAACCCGAGCTCACTGACAAGGAAGACAAAGTGGGTTTGGACAATAATGATTTCTTAACCACTTGGACTGTAAACTGACTTGACATTAAAAGCCAGGCAATTGTTGCCATCCAATTGGCATACTCTGGCTGTGGGTTAAAAAGGATTTTTCCTGCGGTGTTTTGAAGGTTTTCCATGTGGCTCCCACATGCATTCCCCTCAGGATGCTGGGATTTTTGGCAGCTGGGCTTCTTACATACCCAGGGATGGTATAAGCAACCAGAGGGTTATTATCAGCTGGATAACAAAAACAATCACCGTGAAAATCCTCTGTGCAGCAGAAAAGGGTTACAGGTGGTTTTGGTGAGAGTGGGATGGGCTGTGTCTCTCCAGAAGGGTGGGACAGGGGAGGTGCTGGGAAAACATGCCCAAGAAAGCACAAATTGGGAAGGGATTTGGCTGGATGCAGATGGGAATACTGAGACTTACAGTTAACTCTATCCTTCAGGATTAATTCCACAGATATCACTGCTGTTACTTCAGCATACTTTGAGGCCAGAGGAATAGATTGTGAGGCACTTACAGTGATGATTCAAAAGGAGAATGGATATCAGGATATCAGGATCAGCCCTTTGTATGCCACAGAATTATTTTACTGTGGTTAAACTGGGATTTAGACATTGCACCTCCCCATAACTCCAGCTCAGAAGGCCAAACGTGGATTGCAGGTGTTTGGGAAAGAATGTGTCTGCACTCTGCAGAATTTACTTAAAATTTGGGGCGTGAAGGTTTTGAGTAGCTGAGCTTGGGTATTGCCTGTGTCAGTTGGCATTGGCTGTAGTTCCACAGCAAATCATCCAAGTGGGAGAGAGCTGGGGAGGCATCACAACCAGCCTCTTGACAGAAGTCCTGCTGCCCCTCAGGGTGCCTGGGAGTGCTCATACTCATCTCCTCTCCAGAAAGGCACCTAGGACAATAATTTAGCCATGTAGTTTAATGCCTGGGACAGTTAATGCCAAGCCTTGAATAACCCTACAGGTGATCTAGGACAGGACATCCTTCTCTGGACTGTCTCACCCTGGACTAGGTCCTTTTCGCTCTGGGAAGAGATAGAACAGGGGTCCCCAGCAGGTCCCAAAGCCCTGTACCAGACAGCCCCTGGCTCCTGGCAGAGGCTGGTGTAAGCCTTGTCTGAACAAAGGATTTAGCCCAGCAGATGTATTTTGCTGCACTACATTGTATTTCTAGGAGAGAAGCAATTAAGTGAGAGCCATAAAGCTGAATCACTCCAAGTGCACCATCAATAGCTCTTACAAACTGCATTAAATCTGCTCAGTCCTTGAAAGAGAGGCATGGAAGGAACACCCCTATGGTTGAGGCCAGTGACTTGTTGGTTCCTCTTACCCACCTTTGCTGATGTAGTGTCTTTGCAAGGGATGTGTCTCCTCACCAGGGGGTGTCTGAAGTGGTCTCCCCAGGCTGAGGGCATGACACCTGATGGCTTTTAGGATAGTGCTGTGTCAGCTCATAAGCTCATGCACTGGGGTTGCCTGGGGCAGCTCCCCTGGGGGCAGGAATTGTGCTGCTGGTGGGTCCCTGCGGCCAGTGGGAGCCTGTGCTCCTAAAAGCCCCATGGCTGGAAATGCTTCTGCTTGCCCAGCTGTCTTCTGGAAGTCACTCTGGCTGCTGGCTCTCACCTCCCCAGCTTTTTAGCTCTTTTTTCCAAGCTTTTCCTCTTATAAACAGTCTCTTATCCCTTCTTTGGCAATATATTGTCCTGCTGTGTCTGCCATGGATGTACTTGTGCTTCCAAAATAAACAGTTGCAAAGAAATGTATCCACTTGACCACTGCCTTGACTTCCAATGTGGGTTTGCGCCACTTGGAAATGCCTGTTGAAAGCAGAGAAACGCTTTCAACAGGCATTTGAGTGCCAAGGTGCTTTTTGTGGCTCCAGCCTCCTGGAGTGTATGAGGCTGCCCAAACCCAAGTGGCTGAGGCATGGGTGCAGTGTGGCTCAGGGACTAGATTGGCTCCGAGAATCTCACAATGCTGCCCCACTGCCCTCTATCTCAGCCTAAATGGGAACATCCTGTGCTTAGGGCAGCCCCAGTCCCACCTGCAAGGAGCTGCTTTGGGCCAAAGGAGAAAAATGAATTTAGCACTGCAGGGAGACTTGCACATTGTTTGCTTGTAGCTTCCAGCCTATATAATTTTTGAAGCTGCTTCACAGTAGAAAATATAACTAAAAGGGGTAAAAAAACCTGTGTGTATAAAGGTATAGACACCAAAAGTTGGTAGTACATGTCTAAAGGCAGCTCCGTAGTACTGGGAATCAGAATACTTTAGGTTTCACATATAGCACGGATTATATCATAGACCCATAGAATGGTTTGGGTTGGAGGGAACCTTAAAGACGTCTGACTTGAACCCTCCTGTCATAGGCAAGTGACCAGGTTGCTCCGAGTTTCATCCAGACTGGCCCTGAACACTGCAAGGATGGGGCCTCCACAGCTCATCAGAGCAACCTGTTCCAGTGCCTCAACACTCTCACAGCTGAGAATTTATTCCTAATATCTAATCTAAATTTACTCTCTTTTAGTTTAAAGTCATTTCCCCTTGTCCTGTCACTCCATGCCCTTGTAAAAATTCCATCTCCAGCTCTCTTGTGGGCCCCTTTAGGCACAGGAAGGTGCTCTAAGGTGTCCCCAGAGTCTTCCCTTCTCCAGGCTGAACAACTCAGCCTGTCTTCATAGGAGAGATGTTCCAGCCCTCCAGGAGTTTGCACCCTTTTTTTAAAACATAGGCAGTCACAGGTCCTGACTGACACTTGAAGCTGCCTTGCTTTTGCCAGATACAGTGCTGGGCAAAGCTCCAGAGGCCGTCTCAGCACACATTGAGATGTCCTGTGAAGGAGGATGTGGGGACACAGGTTATGGGTTTGGTGTGCAACCAGTATAGGAGCCAGTGAGAAGGCTCAGAGTAAGGTCTGAAAAACAAAACCTCTTAGGAACTGGAAAGTGTTCACATCCAGACAGTAATTTGCTCTGGTTTGGTCTTTTTTAAATTTTTATTTCTTTAGTCTTTAAAAGAAATATTTGACCATGAAAAATTCATTGCCCATAAGGTCATCCTGTACCTCAGCACTGCAGGCATGGCAACCTCTGTGTGGGGAGTCAGCCCTTGCTCTGATTTTCTTCTGAAGGGACTGCAACTAGCCATGGCACAAATCATGGCACCAGCCATAAACCCTCCTGCTACAGCGCTGTGGAGGCAGAGAGTGCTTGTGGAATCCTCTCCCAGGGATCACACAAGCAGAGGGGCTGCTTCTCTAAAGCAAACCCTACTGAGGACTCTGCCTGCAGAAACACTCCAGCATCCTTCTGCCTTTCTGTCCCCGCAGGCCCAGCGACCATGGCGAAGGATGGGCATGAAGCCCCCAGCCCCAGCAGCTGTCGGGGTGCTGCTGGCCCTGGCTCTGCTGGCTCTCATCCACCTGTCCCCACCACCAGACTGCTCTCCACTCCTGCTGCCAGCCTCATCTCCCCCAGGGCCCCCAAGGGAGGTGGCTGCCCCTCTGTCTGGAGGACAAGCCCGCAGAAAAAGGCTCCCCATGCCCCTCACTCACCTGCGGCAGG
Source organism: Entomyzon cyanotis (assembly GCA_024500445.1). NCBI lineage: Eukaryota > Metazoa > Chordata > Aves > Passeriformes > Meliphagidae > Entomyzon > Entomyzon cyanotis. The sequence goes on from JAKEPQ010001005.1 coordinate 94,218,054, forward strand.
ACCAGCCTCCTGGCCGGAGCAGGAGGCAGCGAGGAGTGGAGAGGGATACTCCCCCGTGGCTCTCTGATGACGACCTCCAGAAGATGTGGCTGCTGTCCAGGGGGCAGGTGGTCTCCAAAGCCCGCGTCCCTGCCCATGGGCAGATCATGCGAGTGGGGCTGCGTGCTGAGGGGGGTGCCAAGGTGGGTGTATCGCCAGCCAGCCCGGAAGGGGACTGCCAGGATGGGCGCTGTGGGCTCATCAAGCGCCCTGGGGACCTGTATGAGGTGCTGGCCTTCCACCTGGACAGGGTGCTGGGGCTGAACCGCAGCCTGCCCGCCGTGGCCCGGCGCTTCAGCAGCCACCTCCTGCCCTACAGCTACATCAATGGCGCCCTGCGCCCCATCATCTGGTGGGCTCCTGACCTCCAGCACCTGGAGGATGCCAACAATGACCAGAACTCCTGTGCCCTGGGGTGGCTGCAGTACCAGGAGATGCTGCAGCCCCACCGACCGACGCTGGTGGCCAAGGATGCTCCTTGCTCCAGCATCCCAGGCAGCGAGTGGAGCCGCCTGGCCCTCTTCGACTTTCTTCTCCAGGTAGGTCTGGGGTGATTGAGGCCATCTGTCCCATCACCTCTGCCACCCGGGTCCCCCTGCACCATCTGACCATGGTCTGCTTTTGCTTTGTGGGGTCACACAGGCTGTGGTTTCTTGGGATGTGTTTTCACTCGTCAGGTAGTGGGGAGCAGCAGAACTTTGTGCAGAAGCACCTTGGCCTGAGTAGGGTCCATGTTTGGGACTTGCAGGGGAAACACAGGCAGGTTTTGGATGTGGTGAGTCTGTCCTCATGTGGGCGAGCTTTCTGCTGTTCATTTTGTGCAGATGCTGGCAGAGGCTTGGGACATCCCTAGAGACATCCCTAAGGCATCTCTAGGGACAAGCAGCATGTTCTGCATCAGCCCCATCACATCCAGCCTCAGGGAGGTGCTGCTGGCTCTGAAAATAAGGAGCCCTGCCCCTTTGGACAGCACTGCCTTCCTCCTCCTTGGCATTAAGAGAACTTAATCTTCTGTCTGGAAAATCATACCCTGCTGCTACAAGGGATTACAACAGCATCCCAGAGAGTTATCAGTTCTCGGAGGGCAGCTGTGAGGAGGCATAAGTGGTTTCTGTGGAGAAAAAGAAAGCCTATTTAGGCACCTGGGGGCTGGAGCTTTGGTTATCAGACAAGAGAAAGTTGCCTGAAAGGGCAAGTATTAATATATAAAAAAAAAAGAAGGGAAGAAAGAAAAGAACCCGAACTGCTAAAGTATGTTCTCTTTATTCGTTCTGTTTTTTATGGTGGTTTTTGTTTTGGATCTTTTTTTTGCTGTTTTTTTGTGAAGCCTGACCATTAATCTTCATAACCTCAACTGTGGCTGGCAGAGGTGAAGCAGTTCTGGCTGGTCTTGGAATATTTTAGCTGAAACAACCAGAGAAATGAGAAGATTAACCAATCCCCTTCCCTTCCCCAGACCAAAATGCTGCTGAGTGCAGTGAAAAGGCCAAGACTCCAGGAGAAAATATCTAGTACTAAGGAGAGTTCATCTTCAAGGGCTGAAGCAGTGCAATGATAAATCCAAGGACAATCCACAGGTTCTCCTCAGCAATTCTAATGGAATGTTCCCACGCAGAAAAGTCACATAAGGGTAAAGAGTCTGCAGGATATTATAGAAGTGGGGTAGCATCTTTCAGAAATGGCTTTAGCATCTTTCAGAAATGGCTTTAGCATCTCACAGCCCTTACTGGCAAAGGACAAATTGTGAGATTTGAGACCTGGTGCACATTGACATTGAAATCTTGATATTTTTCTTCAATTGCTCTTAAAACTGGGTTACTCCTGTGTTGATTTCTCTTGGTGTTTGCCATGAAGGAACCTCCCTCTACATGCAAAGTTTTACTGGGGGAAAAATGCCGAGCCTGGCAGAAATGGGGCAGCTGCTGATGGCTTTGTTCTGTGCTTTAAAGAGGGCCAAAACCAAATCAACTCTGCAGCTACATCCCTGCCGTGGGACACCCTCTTCCCAGCCAGGGGGAGAGCAAGGAAACTTTCCCTAGGGGAAGCCATCTTAGGCTGAATCATGACTGGAAAAACCTATCAGATGCAAGGGGATGCCCTGGGATGGGCATAGGAGGGGCTGAAAGCTTTTTGTAGTGTTTGAGCTTGGATGGGAGAAGATGTGGTTCATTTATTTGTGTTCCAGCAAAAACACCAAAACTCCCATGAATTGGAACTGTTTAGGCTCTGGACAGAAGAAATTAATACCAAAAAATCAGAGGAGGAACAGGGGAGGGAGGCTTTGTCAGCATGTGAGGGCACTCTCAGCATCTCCACAGCCATCTGCTCCCTCTCCTGGGGCTCCACTTGGACACCAGGTCCACCTCATCCTCACACCTCTCTGGGTCCAGCACCAATCCACCTTGGTTTCACAGGTGCTCGTGGGTGGGTGAGTGGAGCTCTGAGCCTATTTAATATCTCTGTAAGTTATCTCAGGTTGTCTTCACCTTCTGTGCAGCCTGAAAAACAACATAGCAGGTGAGAGAAACTGGCATACTGAGCTCTCCAGTAGGCAGACCAAGGAGATGTGTGGAGAAAATGTGATATTTTGTTCTGTTTCCATGTGTTTTGTGTCAAGATGCTCAACCACTTTTAACTGGAATGTCTCCCAAAGGAGAAATACTGACCTGAGTGCTTCATTAAACCTCAGGAAACAGAGAGGTATAGGAAGCTCCCATGTGGGACTAATCCTTCTTCTCAAAGGGTTATGAATGGAAAGGCCATGGAGATCACAAATTGTGTTTCCTGCAGCATCTTCTCCAGTGCTTGGTGAGTGTTCGGGTTCAGACTGAGCTCTCTCTCAAAGCACAGCCTGTAATTGGTAACTTGTGCTAATTAGCAGGGTGAAGGGAATAGCAGCCACTGTGGGTCACTTGCTTTCTGTCTCATTGTCACCTGTGGATCCCTTCTGGCTCACCTGAGACCTGCTCCAGCCTTCCCGCTGGCTCCAGGAGCCTCTCTGCACCCCGAGCTCTGCCTCCTGGGTTGGCACCAGCAACACCAAGCAAGTCAGCAAGTTGGACATTTTCATGCTGCAAACAGAAAATATATTTATTTTGTATATATGTATATGTATATATATATATGTATATATATATGCTGTGTATTTAAAGGCGTGTATATATACATATATATATATATATATATATATATATATATATATATATATGGTGGTTTTTTGCAAATAGGTCTCCAGAGCTGGAGGAGGTGAGGCAGCTCCCCTACATGATTATGTCAACACAGAATGGGGAGGTCTGTTGATCACCAATGAGATCCTGTCTGCCCCACAAATCACCCCAGGTGCTTCTGACAAAGCTGAGGAAGCTCCTTAAATACTGAGGCCATGTCTGACAGAGATTTCTGTCTTTTAAAAGTCCTTCATTCCTCTGAAGACGTGGTTGAAACCCTGGAAGTTGCCGAGCAGCACCAGGGTTTCTGCAGGGAGCTGGGATGGGAAGCAGGAGGTTTGACAGCCTGGACAACATGGAGCCTTTGCAGCACCTGCAAATGATTAAACACAAATGTGGCAAAAACAAGTCACCATGGCCCAACCTAAATGTCAGGCATGCTCTGCGTATGCACAGACCGCTTTTTCCCTTACCGATGCTTTTCCATTCATCTTTCCATTGAGAGCTGCTCAGGTTACCATAGGGATGGATGAAAGGTTGCGTATGTGACAGGAACCAGATGAAACCATCACACAGAGCACCAAGATGCAGAAAAAGAAATTATTTTTGAGGTTGCAGACTCTAGGTTTCCTTGGGTGCTTTTGTTGGTTTTTTTATTCATTCATCATCGTGTACATCTTCATTTCAGCTGGAAGTGCAACCCCTTTGCTCTGTGCAAATAGAGAATGGGGAGGTACCAGGTATCTGAACTCCATCAGAAAAGCCTGTCAACATCACTTTTGTCATCACTTCTTCATGCCAAAGGGGATTTACAAGTCAGCTCAGCTTCTGCTGCTTCCCTTCCTCTCACTCACCAGTGTATGCAGATTTTCCACTGCATGTCTGCTGAAGATCCCTAGAAAAGTTTTATTTTCCTCTGTACAAGAACAGCTCATACCAAGACCTCCCCATCCCAGGCACATTTCCCTGCTAAGGTCCCCAAATGTCTCCTGCAGGTTCATGACCGCCTGGACCGCTACTGCTGTGGGTTTCAGCCTGATCCCTCTGAGCCCTGCGTGGAGGAGATGCTCCATGAGAAGTGCCGGAACCCAGCAGAGCTGTTCCTGGTCCACATCCTGGTATGTTTCCCTGCTCTCCAAGGGCTGCTCTGGGGCTAATGTGAAGGAGCCTGGGAAGCACTTGCAGGGCTGAGGTGTTAGCAAAGGGAATGTAGGTCCCATGGTGATGCTGGGTCCCTGGAGGGAGCTGTGCCCAGGTGTGGAGGGACCTGAACTTTGACATCTGCTGTCCCCCAAATACTCTCAGGCTTTTTCACTGCATTAAAAAGCAGCCTAAACCCCCACACTGGTGACTGTCTGCACTGAGTGAGCTCCTCCTTCCCATCCTGCTGGCAGGTCCGGAGGAGCGCGCCGTCCCGCCTGGTGTTCATCGACAATGCAGGAAGACCACAGCACCCCGAGGAGAAGCTCAACTTCAGGCTCCTGCAAGGCATAGAGAGGTAGAAATGTGCACATGCCGGGCAGAGACTGAGCTGGCACACACGGGATGTCCAGCAGCCCTGTGTTTGCTCAACTTCCTGCTGCTCCTGACCACCCTGGTGGGGTATCCCTGTGAATCAGGGCCACCTCCCACTCTGAACAGGGTGGGTGGGTGGATATGCTCACAAAAACATCCCATATGCCCTTGCCCTGAAACTAACTCTTTATTCTGCTCTGGGTGGCTGATGACAGGCTCCAAAGCCTATTTCCCCTCTTTAATTGGCAGCTGCACAAAAATAATGAATAATCAGGTATTTCAGCATTTCTTGCGTCGTTGCCCATGAGGCATTTTGGCATGCTAGAGGCCTGTTGATTTAGAATTTGTTTGGATCTGTGTCTGATGGAGCTATCCTGCATGCTCACCATGGGCAGAGTTTTAAACAGGAGGCTCCTCATCCTGTGTTCCTTTCCGTAGATGTGTGTTTCCTCTTGAAGCATCTTTGCTCAAGTGCCCTTCCTCTCTGCTCATCCTTCCTGGGATAACCCCTTCCTTCCCTGTCTCTGCTCATCCCCTGCAGCTTCCCGGTGGCAGCAGTGGCCACGCTGCGGTCGGGCAGATTGCAGAGCCTGCTGCTGGAGTCCCTGCGCCTGGACCGGGAGCTCTGGGAGAGCCAGGGTGGCGCCGAGGGGCTGAGACCTCTGCTCCGGACCATCGACAGGCGGGCACAAATCCTGCTGCGCTACATCCAAGAGCACAACCTGACGGTCTTTGAGGACTCACTGCGCTGAACCGACCCCCGGCTGGCTCAGAGTGCCTGCCCTGCACATCTCAGCAGCCGTGGATGTACATCATGCCCTGGGCATGGATGATATTAGGGTGTGTGCTGGTGCTTGGCTCTCCACAGGGTGTTTCCCCCACCTTGTGGGATGCTCTGGAGAAGCAGATGGAATCACGGGGTATAGGAAAGAGGAGGAGGAAATGTTGCCTAAGACAACCCATAATTGCTTGAGAAAGGCAACAATCATCAAGTCATGGTCTCAGCATGGATTTTCAAAGAAAGAGCACATCCACGAGTTTTTTTGGGTGCCTTTACACACACGCACACACACACACACACACACACACACACACAGAGCAGCTATGAAAACTGGAGGCTTGGACAGCTGAACAGCCTACAGGGAGCCTGGGAAGAGTTAAAGGAACAGTGGAAGAAGTCACTGGCAGCCTTTCCATGGCTTGTGCTGGGCTTTTTGATGATGCCTTCACTATTTCCAAAACATTGCAGGGAGAAAGCATAGGAAAGCTTATTAAGTGGATTAAGCAAAGACAAGATGCTAGAGCTGAGCTGTGCCTTTTCCCCTGCAGAAGAGGTGTGTGTGCCTGGGAGTGAGTGTGAGCCACTGCCTGAAGCTGGGACCAGGCAGGACTGTGGAGCTCAGCAGCCCTAGGCAGCAGCTGCCCTCACATAGCCCATGGTACCATCCCCAGTGAGAGCCATGTGCTGTGTGCTGTGTGCCATGTGCTGTGTGCCATGATCCATGTATGTGCCTTAGCAGGCCTGGGCTGCTGCCAAGGAGTGCTCTTAATGTAGGACTTTAAGATTTAAATCTCTCATTCACTCTTCCCCTTCAGTGTCAGGGAATGAAAGACAAAACTACCCTACTTCTGAAAAGCACTCCTGGCTGCTCTCTTGGGCATGACTGCACATAACTCTTCCCCAGGCTTGCTGAAATATCTTTTAACAAAAATGCCAGGCTATTTTAGTGGAAGGCAGTCGAGTGTGAAACACTTTCTGAGCATGCTGGCACCTCCAGCAGAGCCCATCCTGCTCCTGTCACCCCTCAGGCTCTTGCCCAGCAGCCTACTGTGATGAAGAACAGCAGCATCCCAGCTAGGCAGGTCCTCACGTGTCAGGGCTGAGAGGTAATTCAAAATCCAAATGAACAGGAGGAAAAAAGATGCAGGAAGGGGCTCTGTCAATCCCCACAGTGTGTCTCCCAGCTGAGGCATGCAGTCAGTGTTTGCTTGCCCGGAGCAGTCCTGGCCTGTGTGTTTATGGTTTGCCTCCAGGAGAAGGCTTTTTAAAGAGGTCTCTGGGAGCAGCTCTCCATTTATCCAGTGTTACAGGCAGAGCTTCCATGCTTCAGGCACTCCAGTGCTTCACTTGCACCTTTGGAAAGCCTCAGTGAGACTGGCGTGGGTACCCAGCTGCACCATGATGCAGCAGTCCCATTGTAATAGCTTTGGAGAACACAGCCACCCATGCAGGGGGAGAGGAAAAGGTGGGTATTGATACCTTCCCTGCTCCATCCTTCTCAGCACTATGTCAGTTTGAGAGCCTGCAAGGGGATGCTTTAACACCCGTGCTGATAAGCACAAACAATTACCTTTTTTCCCCTTTTCTCTCTTGCTGAAGAGAGGGTGAAGTGAGATGTGGGTGACATGAATCAACAAGTGAGCACGAGTGCTCTCAGGAAGCATCAGCACTCAGCATCACAGGCACAGCAGCATCCTAAGTGCCATCAGCATCTTCATGGAGTCTTGCCCTCCAATTAGCCAGGGAAAGCCTTTCCCCCAGCACTCTCTCCACCCCATGAGTTATCACCCCATTTGCTGTGCCATGGGATGGATGATTGTCATGGAAGCCCTGCTAAAGCCCAAATCATGAGAATTTATTATCAGGTGGTAAGCTTAGCTTGTAAGCTTGGAGGAGAACAAAATGACTCATCCTGGATCCCATGAAATGTCATACCCAGGCATGGCTATGTAAGAGTAAAGGATACTAAATGTAACACAATTAAATCCAAAAATATACTGGGAAAAACTGTGAGGTAATGAGCATTTAGTCAGGATGTGCAGCATCAGTCAGAGTCTTGTTTTTTCTCAATGAAGTGAGAAATATCATTACAAGAGAGGTTTTTATCCCATGTAAGCCAAATTCTCAGTGAGAATTGAGAGACAGGTGGGGGCTCTGCATGGTGGCCAAAGCTGTGGACATTGCTGTGCTGGACCAGCAGCTTTTGCCTGGCCTCTGGTTGCATCTGCTCGACCTTAACATTGCACAGGGTAGTAGGGTTTTTCTGCATTTCTTTAGTTATAAAGTGAGTTTGCTGGCTAAACACATGTGGGAACATCTGTAAGCAGTTATACATATGAATAAAAACCCCTCGTGATTTAACGAAGAGCCGTGTACGGATAAATGAGAGAAGCAAAAGCCAAGATCTTGCTGAAACTGGTCATTAATCTTCTCTAATTAGTCCATTTTTCCATGGGCTTGCCTGTGTATCCAGCACAGGCTCTGAACTGTGGTCATGGCTGTTCAGAGGAATCCTGTGGACTGCTTACGTCAGTCTTTGCCATGTCGTGTTGGGTTTGGTTTGCTCCAGCTATCAATCAACGTGTCATGTTTCCTATGACAAACTTACTTTTATGGTTTTATCTACTTTATAGTTACAAATATTCATGGGGGACATGCTTGACAAACAAGATTTCATCTGAGCAGAGATGCTATTTTACCAGATTGTACTGTATATCATCAGAGATCCTGTTGGGGTGTGGTCACAAAAAAGGGACATGGTTCAAGCCGGCTGCAGGATGGCTTTGGCTTTAGGATGGCATCAGCAGCAGCTAAGCAAGGGAAAAGCAGTGGAGAAACAAGGGCTCCTTGACAGGAGGAATCTTTGCAGCAGCCTCCTGCTCACCCTTGGCACCACAGGAATGTGCTCCAAGAGCAGCATTTGGGAAAGTGGGAAGGTGTAACACACCTTCATGGAGCTCCACCGGCAGGGAGCTGCTTCATTCCGCAGTGATCCGAGTGACATGATCCATGTTTAACAGCTCCCTGGCTGTGCACAGCCCTTCAGCCAGCAGGAAATAGGGCTGGGGATTGGAAGGCAGGGGCTGAATTGACTCCAACCTGCCGAGCACACACGCAGTGTCACTGCTGCTCTTCAGCCTGATCTTAACCCCCCCAAAGCTGGTGACCCCCGGGCACTCCCAGCAGCCTGCTCCAGTGCTTTGCTGGCCTCACCCTTGTAAACTAAATGCCCATTTGCTGCAATTAAGGGCCACTTCTTGAGCTGGACACAGGACACTAAATAGTCTTCTCTGCAGCCGCATATGGTTGTCTCAGGTGACACTCAGAGACCCCACAAGATGCTCTGCAAAACCCACCCAAGCATCCCCGTGCCACACAGGGGAAGCGTGGGCTGACTGCTGCCTGAAAAGCAAGAGCTAGCAAGCAAATCCAAATTCATTGTTAAGTCTCTGGATATAAAAATAATCTGGCTTTTAGAAAGCAATTTATTTATGCTTTCAGTACTTACTTAAATATTTATGTGGAAAAGGGGAAAAAAGTCTGCTCTGACATAGGACTACTGTTGTAGCAATGGTCTTTGAGATTAATGGAAGTAAATTAGCCTGATGTTTTATTTACATCCAGAAAAGCAATAGATAAACTCTCCTTGTGATGGATTTTCTTCATTAGCTGGGCAAACGCCTAAGGTACAGCTCTTGACATTGTTTCTTCCATGTGGTTAGACAAACAGTTTATCAAAAGAGTATAAAATTGTCAGGAAAAGAAGCAGATTAATGGCCAGTAAAGTGAAGATCATTGAATTTATGATATAAGTAGCAGTATCACTGCAGCTTACGAAATGGCTTATTAGATAACCAATGTGTACACACACAGAGAAGTGCTGAGCCCCCCCCAGATCTGCCACATTGTCAGTGGCTGCTTCCCAAATCCCAGTGGTGGTCTCCACACTGAAGCTTCACCTCCCTCCTCCTTCCTTCCCTTAGGTCTGGGTTTATTCTGGGCATACAATTTCCTCCCATTAAAAAACCCCTAAGACTTCAGGGATGATAACCTTGTCTTTTTGTCTGTGCTGCTGTAAGCATTTCCACAACCTATTTTGGCAATTTTGGCTGCTTTTACACCAGTGATAATCATGCTAGTATCAACATCAATAATGTACAGGACTTATGATTCTTTGTAAAAAAGCCCCAGCATTAGCAGCTTGTGGATTCCATATGGCTCCTGCAGCAATTACCTCTGGAAGGATAATTACCTGTCAGATAAGGCAAATGGAAAAAGGAGACAGGGAACCTGGGAGAAAGGAAACATTCCTGGGGATGGAAGAGGGGCTGTGCTTGTGGGTTCCTGATCTCTCTGCCCTGCCAGGCATGGGCGCAGGTTTTCAAGCTTCAGAAGAGGGATTTTGGGTGCAAGGACAACCAAGAAACATGAGTTTAACTGGTGCCATGCATCTTGGTCTCCGAGTGCTGTCTCCAGCAGGTGGCATTGGCTCGACAGGCTGTCTTTTCCCAGTGCTTGCCAAGAGCGTCTTAAAAGTTTCATCTCTGGACTGGCAGATTTCAAGCTGCTAAAGCATCATTAATTCCCTAATTCCTTTGCAGCCTAATCCGCCCAGCTGTACTTTATATCTCTGCACCAGCACCACCTTTTTCCCCCCATTACTCTCTTTCCAACAAATATCTAGATTTATGGAAGCAGAGCGTTGCTGCCTGCTGGGAGTAAGAGCAAGCGGCTGCTGGAAGAACAAAATGCCACAGCACCCAGGGCTCTTCCCACCCTAGTGTGGACCCACATGTGGACCAAGGGGCAAAGCATCCATGGGATTTTTGGACTGAAGATCTCAAATGGTGGTCAAGTCCAAGAGTTTTTCCCTAGAGCTATTTTGGATAGCTGCTGTTTTGGTAGGATTGTCTCTGTTCCAGGGAACTCATAAAGTTGAGGACATTTTGAATGGGCCCTGCAGTTGTCCCTGGGATGGATTTTAAAGTGATACATCTCTTAGAGCTCTGTGCAGCTAACCAGCAGATAACACAAATCCAACCATGCTCTGGGGCTTTGAAATCCAATCCAGTAAAGAAGGCCAGCCAAAGATGGGAACAGTCTCTTCCAAACACGAGTAGTTTTCCATCCTCAGACTATCACCAAATGGTCCTTGGGGATTTCCAAAGGGGGTCCTGGGATTTTTTGCTTCACTCCTGACTGAAGGACCACCTCACTTTTTCTTCTCTCCCGAGCTGAGCCCTGCGCTACACCCGGCGTCACTAATCCAAGAGATGATGTGGGTGCAAAGGGATTTCTTGCATCTGGCACCTTGGGGACCCTCCCTGGGACCCCCTGCTGCCAGCCACAAGCAGGGTGCTGCTCATGCCCCCATGCGTGAGGTGGTGAGGCAATGCATGTCCCTCCGACTTCCAAGTGTGGCTTGGGTTTGGATGCCACTTGAGGCTTTTCCCACTCCTCGGTCCCTGTCCAAGTTCCAGGTTAGGCAGTTGGAGTCACCATTTTACTTCCTTTTGGGATGAGAGGCTGTAATTTGTGAAGTCTCTGCATCACCAGGCAGAAGGGAGGCTCATGTGGCAGGAGAGGTGAGGAGAAGGAAGGACCAAGACATCAGCTCTTTCAGGCTGTGAGTTTTCTTGCCAATATCAGGAACTCATGTATCAGTCTGCAGAGATACTAACTCAGCACATGGGCTGCCTGGCCTCTCCCCAGCTCTCTGAGGAAGCAGTATGTGGTGATTCCTTCAGGAAGCACCTGAATGGGGTGGGTGAATATTTTTCCCACTAGGTGCTGAGCCCTGGGAAAGCAAAGGGAAACTCACCATGGACGATGGTTCAATCCTGTCCCCAGTGCAGCCAGATTAATATGGAAGGGTTTCAAAGCAGGTACAGGGAAGAGCCTATGGAAAACCTGAGTCCTGACTGCATAGATATGGAACAGGATGTGCCCATGCAGGGCATTATTTCCCTGGCAAGGGGTGAGCATGGCTCCAAGGTGCTACTGGCCAGGCTCTCTGCTTGAGCAGGCATAGAACCTCCTCTTCCAATACTGTTTTTTGAGTGAGTTTTGCTTCCTTGGATTCAGTGTTTGGCCATATCCAAGCAGGGATGAAGTTTTTATTGAGGATGAGGTGAGTGGATAGAGTGGCACAGGCTACACAGTAAATGTTGCTGTATTTTTGCATGTATTTGATTTTAATTGCCCATTCTGGGCATCTGGGAAAGCTTGGAGCAAGAAAAGCATGTTACATCCCATGGCTCTTTGTGTACATAAACAATTGGAGGTTTATTGCCTTGACCTTTGCTGAAACAAGTTCTTGGCTCCTCTGAGTTATATCTTGGGGGGAAAAAAGGGATCTAATAAGCTAAGCTGCAAATCTGGGCTTCTAGGAAGCACATGTAGGTGCCAGCAAGATACCAGGAGGCTCAGATTTGCCACAATTGGGACAAATCTTTTTTAGTGGCTTTTTGTTCAGTTCACTGGGGTCTGCCAGCTCTGCTCCTTGCCAACAGTAAATAGTCTGGGAGCAGGGATTTGGTGATTATATTAAATTTAAGGCAGTTCAGCATGGTTTTACTCGATTTGGAGTGCAGGGGAGAGGTGGCACAGCATCTATGCACAGGACGGACAGGTTAGGTCAGACACTTCCTGCTTTATTCTCTGAGCGTGAAACATGGCATCACATGGAAAGAGCCATAATTAGGTGTTCAGGAAGAGTTCATCCTGCCCATTTGAGTTGAAATTGTAAATCAAGAGAGCAGAGATCAAAAGCTTCTACTGAGGGCCAGAGCAATTTCCTGAGGAGCTTAACTGGCGGGTAGCACTCAGTGCCCATGCAGGGGCATCGTATCAGCTGCAGCCTCTTCCCTGCCTTTATTTCTCCTCCTCTTCCAGAAATAGGAAACGTGTTGGAATACCTCTACTTCAGCTGGGCATGGCCTTTTCAAGCCTGATCACAGTTCAAGAGGTGGGGAAAAAAGCTCCAAAAAGGCACGGCTGTGCTTCTGTGGTGACAGCCCCTGGGTGGGCAATGTGGCTTCACGTCCTGGGGCTCCACTCCAGCCTGGCCCCAGGCTGTGCTGAGAGAAAGGCTGCTCAGTCCTTACCTGTCTCTCCCACCTGGTGATGCTTTTGCACTTACCCTTCTAAAAAGTCTCATCTTCCTGAGCGTTTTGATTGCTCAGGTAGAGGCTGCCCTTTTTTTGCCTGCAGCCTTATCCCTTCCCTGCCCCTGCCTGTTGGAGCTGCCTCTTGCACACTCCATAAAGCAGCCAGGCACTGTCTTCTGTGTTAATTGCTTTTGCCCACCTGCTGCCCTGGCCTCACATTAGCTTTAGGGGATGTGGGGCAGTGGAAGGGCTGGGAAATAGGGGACACTGGGGTGCTGAGAGGCAGGGGAAGGAGGGTAAGCAGATACCCACTGGCTTGGTGGATTCAAGCCCTGGTGCGGTGAGAGCAGATGTGTAAGCGCAAGCACCTGCATGGATATGGGCAATAATTTCTCTGTCTTTGCAGAGCTGTGGCCTTGAAGTTTGCCTCTTATCCTGTAGGGACCACTGACTGCAGAAAACAGATGCCATCTGTCCACTGTGCCTTGTAAATCAGATTTTAATCATCTCAGGGAGAGGTCTGTCTCCTGCTGAGTGCTGCAAACCAGGTCTGCAGGTGTTACTCTGCAAAATTTCCATTTCTGAGACAGGTTAGTGATTAGAGCCCCAGCTTCATACCAAGGAAGCTGAAATCCAATTTCTCCTCCTCTCACAGATTTCCTGGCTGATGGTAGAAAATAGCTTAGGCCATGCCTGAATTGATCAGGTGAGCGCAGATCTGTTTCTCACCTCCCAGCTGACCTCCCTCCCCAAAACACTCATTCTGCAGTGTTTCTGCATCCAGTGTGGGCACAGGAGCTCCCATAATGAAGGACACACCAAGACAGGACCAACAGAGGCACCTCCAAGGTCCAGTTTTGCTCCATGAAAACTGAAGCCACAGACGCAGAGGCACTGGTGTTGGAGTTGCCATCTCCTCCCACGCTGCCTGTGCCTGATTCACACCAGCTACAGGCTTGCCTGGTGGATAACAAGTCTTTTCCAAGGGCTGCTGCAGTGGGGGAGAGAGCCAAGGAGGGGAATGGCACAAAATCTAACTCTGTCTGACCTTGTACAGCCTTTATACAATTCTGTAAGGCAAACAGTGCATTCCTACAATAATAAAAGTGCGCTGCTGAGGGTGGTCACAAGTACAGGTGAACTGTCCTTGTCCCTTTTTTCAAATTATTATATATTGCAAAATCATTGCTGGTATTACAGGGAGGCAGCAAAGCAACCTCTTTGTGAGTAAAGAATCAATAATTTGTTTTCTTCCTTGTATGAAAACAATACCATTAAATCATGTTGGTTTATTAAAAAGGCAGTATCCTCTGAGCACAAATGGCAAGGCTGATCACAGCTTGTCTGTGGGGGGATACAGATCTTTTATCCGCAGCCTCTGTGGACTTACTATTCAAAAAAGAGCTTAGCAAAGCCTCTAAAAACATGGTTATTTATTAGTTTGCATTACCAAGTTTTGACCTCCATCAGAGGAACTCACAGGGGCAGAGCAGACAGAGCCCAGCATTACCTGCTGGAAGCTTTGAAACAAGTCTCTGCCCCTTCCCCTCCATCCTCAAAAAGGAGATTTGCCATGCAGGATGGCTCCCCACAGCTGTCCCACAGGTCACTCACCCCTGCCATTTTACACAAAAGAAGTGCACCCTCCCAGACTGGGTATCATCACATCACAAGAGTGTGGTTAGATCAGTCATATCCTGGGACAAGTCAAGTCCTGTCAACTCATCAAAACCCAAATCTAATGGTTATAATGATGCAACCATTAATTTTTTGAATCTGATGCCATGAGGGTTCAGCTTTTACAAGGTTACAGGAGAAGAAAAGTGCCTTTCTGACACACTGCAGAAGCAAACCTGCATCCCTGGTTCACACAAGTCAGGGCAGCCATCATTCATTTTGCACAAAATCTGTTTCCCCCACCTCTGCAGTGCAGTGGAGGTTGCAGCTGGGCCACACATTAATTAACTGGATGGAGTGAGGGCACAAGGGCAGCATGGTTTGTGTGGAAACCACTTAATGGGGAATCAGTAAAGGAAATGCCCCCTTGTCCCCCAACTTCCTGCCCCTTACACACCCTCAGAGAGTTGTTCTGCACAATATCTCCATGGAGGCACTTGGCCTGGAGCTCTCTAAAGGTGTGGGCAGGGCTCATGAGGCTGGTATGAGGTGTCTGATGAGCAAATTCTGGAACTAAAGGCGTCAAAGCTAATTTGTAAAGTGGGCTAATAAGAGGTAGTGTGGTACCCAGCTAATGGGGAGAGCCCAGGCTCCACTGCATAAGCCCCCCACAGTGCTGGGATTCACTTTAATCAGCACTCAGATATCAGACAGGAAGAGAAAATATTCCCCATCTTTTTTCCATAAAGATAAAATCATTAATTCAACCAACACCCTAATGAGGCACCAGCAGACGTGTGATGAATAAATATTTAAAAAATAATTAACTTAAACGTTAAAAAACACCCCCATCTCTGTTCTGTAAGTAGCGTTTGTGGAACTGGGGCAGGGTGGGGGAGAAGGTGGAATACCCAGAGGAGCAAAGGATGCTGCAGATTAAACCAGTTCTTGAGCTGATTTCTCATGAGCCTGCTGCAGTTTCTCTAGGTGAATCAAAGAAATTAAAATCCTTGGGCAAAACAGATATTTCCATTCAAGTCCTGTTAGTCTTCCTATTCCCTAATCTTCCCCCCACATCCTTATCCCTGACCCAGATGCTCAGCCCAGTCTCAGTTACGAGGGTGCCAGGACTGAGGGGTCACACCTATTTCCAGGTGTGACTGTGTTGTCTGGAGGATGTTGGGACCATCACCTCACTGGAGCCCAGGAAACCCTCATCGAGGCTGGCATTGTCCTACATCCCTCCAAGAGATCCTTCACTTGTGACCCTTCCCACAAGCACCATCATTTCTCCTTTCTTTCTTCCTCTGCAAAAGATGAGAATATAAAGATTAAATCCTGCTGAGAAATTAAAAAATCATGGGTCCCTTGGGACACAAAGTACAGCTAAACCCAACTGTGGGAGCAGGGAAACAGCTTTTCTACATGTTGGGGGAAGTTTTGCAGGCAGGAAAATATTTCTCAGCTGAACACTCTCCCTCTGGTTTGGATTAATAGCTTGGGTCCAGCTTCACTAATCACATAACAAATAAATTTTAAAACATAACTAGCCCAAGAGAAGAAGTATCTGCTGGATGTCTTTTCAATGCAGTATTTTTTTTCCTCTGTAAAGCATTCCTCTTTTACAAGCTCTCTGGCTCTTCACAGCTTATTCTCCTTGGATTTTATAGAGATGTTGGTATCAAATACACGCAGACAGCAAAACTGCCAGATGTCAACATACACAAGATACATATGACAAAAAATACAAGGTGAGATTGTTCCCAGAAAAACAATATTTAATCTACTGCTTGTGAATTGTCCATGAGGACACCCAGACATATTTTTTTTACATAGTCAGCTATTAGTCAAAATTATTTGACACTCGGGAAACCCCTACCACCAGTGTCCACAGCCCATTTTGCAACCACACCTGTCACAGGCTTCTCCCACACAACGGGGATGGAGGTTTGAATGTCTTTTTTCCATGGTTTTGGAATCTTCTCCAGCTCCAGAGAGGACCCTCCGCTGAGATTAAGTTGCCATTGTGTTGGAGCACTGGGGGAAGTTATTAAACAGGAACTCAATGTATCCTTTCTACTTCTCTTAAACTAATAAACAGTAGATGTTTCCTTCAAAGGTAATGGAACAGCTAATAAAACATTCACAAGCTCTGTTTTACAACCCCAATAAAATCCCAGCAAGATGCCAAAGAAATCCTTAAACCCAAGCATTGAATTTGATGTTGAAATGTCAGTCGCCAAAGGTGAGAGGAATATGTCCATTTCCTCAATAGGCCTGGGAAGAGCCAGGGTTTGGAGGGCTTAATCTTTCACTTTTGCCATCAGGTAGAACAAAATGTTTTACCTAAAACCTGGTAGTTATAAATCAGGCCTTTGAATGCCTGCAGAGAAGTCCTTGAGCAGTTCTCAATTCCAGGGGTGGCATGAGTTTGGACAAACTTTTATCTCCATTTTAGCAAAACAGAGCAAAACATGTTCTACTCCACAACTTTTTTTACAGTCCCCTTAAGTGAAATCCTTAATCATATGTCTTTTTTTATTCATTGCACTGTCTCTGAAGATGGGAGGGAAGAAAGTAAATATGGGAAATTAAAGGGGACATAAGTGGCTCCACTGAGATAACCCTCTTGTGTGGCAGAGGTCCTCTCTCTGGGAGGAGAGCTTGAAACACCTTGAGGAGGAAACAACTCTGATAAATGATGGTGAGCAAAGCCAGCACACCCATAGGTGCTCCACAGTCCTTTGACTTCACCAGGAAACAGTGAAAGAGGACAGGGAAGCTGCCACCAAATGCAGAGAGGTTTTAATCCCAGTTTTGCAAAGAGGCCAAGAGCAAACTTTTGAGGTGGGAGGTGATGCACAAGTCCCATCCAGACCTGGCAAAGCCTGGCCTTGCACCACTGGTGCCAGCCCACTTGGTCCTTTCCCTGGCTTGCTGCTACTCTGCTGGCACCAGGGGAGTGGCTGATGAGAGGCTGGCAGGAGCCTGGGCACGTGTTTGGAAGCCAGAGAGAAACGGGAAAGACGTGGCATTAATTATGATGGCTCGGGATCAGCTGGAACTGTCGCACTGAGTTAACTGAGGAGAAAATGGCTCATGGCTCAGGGACAAGGCGACCTGGGGGGCTTGGCAGGGGACACCAGATGAAAACCACCACCATGTGCCAACCCCCTGCTCTTTCCCAGCCTAAGCCCTGGAGCATCACCCTGGTGGCACCATGGATGCCGCTTGGATAATGGGAAAACAGTGAGCCCACTGTCAGTAGCATTTTCTTTTGAAGCCCTGCCATCAGATGTGGGATCCCAGACTGGCAGGGTTTGAGCTGCCTTCTTAGCTCAACTGGGAAATTAATGACCCTGAGCCACACCTCCAAGTGAACAATGGCAGCTCGGTGTTGGTGATGCCTGGCCTCAAGCAACTAAATCAAGCTCAGTGGAGCAGTCCGGAGCCTCATCATTTGGCATGCTGTAGGACCGTGGCTTCCAGTAGGCAGGATGTTAAAAGAAACACTATGCATCGAGGTCTGAAATACCTGGAGCTCTTGGCACCTGGAGAGCTGGGCTGGGGTAGCAGCAGGTGCACATCAGGTGGGCTTAGAGGTACTAGTGTGGTTATTTACATGCTTTGAATGGAAACAGACAAAACATAAACAGCACTGGGCTTATGCTTCTTGTTGCCTCTGCTTCAAGCTGTAGATTTGCAATTAGTTTTCATTTATGGGTAGTTTACATTTTTAAAGCTTTTCAAAACACTTCAGCCTAAAAACATGCATTTCCAGTCTGTTTAGATTTCATGACTAGGAACAGGTTCCACTGCAAGTCAGGGAGCTTCAGAGTAAAAACATAAAGGGATTGCTTTTACAGCCACTTTCAGATTTCTCCTTCTGCTGTATATCCATACAAAGGTAAGCAGGCTCCCAAGGCATTCCAGGTGGCTGGAGCCTCCTGTGTTGCAGAGCCTCAGCAAAGGTGGCTGTGCCTGCAGCGCGGCACACATATTTCATGGAGCTCAGCATTGGTGTCTTTCCCGGTAAGCAGTGACATTCAAGGGCCTGATTTTTGTTTATTCCACTGCAACCTGTGTGGTTGTTTACATGAAGACAAAGGGTATGAAAAACTCTCAGACCAGCACTGGGATAAAAAGGGAAAAGCTTCATGCAGCTACAGTTGGATGCACTGACAGCACCTGGTTGTGTTCAGGCATGTTTGTTTGCTCCTGAAGCTGCTGATCACCTCATGGTGATCTGATTTTCCTACAGATTATATGGGATTGGCTGTAAGGTGCTCTTTTTATTTCCACCAAGCAGAGAGGGTTTCCAGATAAATGGCTTGTCTGGCCTGGAGCAGCACAAACCGAAGGGCACTACTTCTCCATGTTGGTCATTTTGTGGGTCTTTTTTTCCCCTTGAAATGCTACTGCTTTGCAAGAAAGCTGAGAAAACAGAGCCAAAATCCTTGCCTAGAACTGCGCAGCTTATTTGTGTGTGGTGCTTACCTAGGTGGCCCTCACCTGAGCTACTGGTGAGGATGCTTCAAACTGGCCACCAACATGCTCTTGCTTTTTATGGGATAAGGATTAACTCAGCAGAAGCAGGGAAAGAGCAGTGGTGCTCACCTTGGGAAAAACCACCTAGGCAGCTGTATCCACCACAGCCTGGTGTTACATACCTGCCACCCTTCCCTGCACCACTGCCATAGTAAGTGTACTCTGCTGGCCAGAGATTTCCCAAACCTGGGCTGTAAGAAATATGTTTTTTCTTGAAGACAGCACTCTAAAATTAGGTTCTTGCTCAGAAAGGTGATGGCACCTAGAAGGGGAACATGCAATGTAGAGTACAAAGCTAATTGCTATTTGGTTGTTTTCTTTCTGCCTACAAGCTTTACAGCATAGTTTTGGGAGGAAAAGGCTACTTGTGAGATTTCCAGCAAAAATTCTGCACTGCAGACAGGCACTATCAGATCAGCCCCACCAATTTCCCATATAGCCTGGGAAAAGAAAAATGGTTTAAATAAACTACTATTTAATCAGAAACCCCCCTCTAGACCCTAATCAATTATTGAAAATTGTTTCAACTCCAGTTTTGAATGGAAAGTTAGCTCTGGAATTTAGATATTTCATCAAAAATTCTCCCTAATAGAGTTTGGTGGTGGTTTTTTTTGCTTGTTTGATTTTTTTGTTCTTGTTGTTTTGTTTGGTTTGGTTTGGTTTGGTTGAGGTTTTTTGTGGATGAAGGAAGAGAAAAAGAAATGTTTCTCACAGAAGTAGCTGGGACATGTGACTGTGGAGTTTTGCTGTTTGGAGCTGCAGCAGAAATGTCTCTTTGTCCCCCTTCTCCAAGGACATAGCATCTTCCAGGCATCAGCATTAACCAGAGTATGTCCTACAGAGTCACTTCCTGCCCAAAATTTAGCAAGTGAGAGGCGGGAAAAGAACAAGAACCCAAATAATCTGAAATCCTCACTCCCAGACAACTGAATCCTATTCTTTCCCCTAAGCAAAAGGCATTTCAAATTGCTCCTCTGAAGCATCATCACCACCCTGAGGAAGGAATTTGGAGGAAGAAGAAAGGAAAGAGATTTTTCACAGCTGTCTGGCTCTGACACCGAAAAGTATCCATGTGTGGAGGAATGTACCTTATTCTGTCGGAAGGAAATAGGTGAAACAAAGTGTTTATGAAATATGGAGGGCAGCATTCATCTTCCATTGTCCTGCACAAGTGATGCTGTCAGGGGCTTCCTAGCCACAGCTGGAGACCCACAGGTGTTTTCTCACTGAGCTCTCCCTCTGTTCCCCTCTACCTCATGTCCAGCTCAAATTTTTCATCTTCTAATGGTGAAACAGAAGATGGAATCTAGAGAAGAGCAAATAAAAAGAACAAAGTAATGGAGAACGATATAAATCCTTGAAATAGAGAAGCAGGATTGGGAGACGGCTTGTACAAACAGCAAATCTTGGAGTTGCTAGCTAAAACAAAAGACTTGGGACTACAGTTTTCTGCTGGTGTCTCACCTAAAGAATAGAGGAGACCTTCCAGTAATTCACCCCAGATTACAGCCCCCCACATGCCACCTCCCTCTCCTCCGTGTTTCATGGAGTGAGAATCCCACAAAAAAGCCAGACACATTTCATGAAAACGTCAGCCAGATGGCCACCAGTGCCTCTACCCTGCTAGGCAGCTTGAGCAGCAGCCTGAGCCTCTGCCTCCTTAACCTGGGTCTGTCACACCTCGCCACCCACACAAGCAGACCGGGCTCCTGGGGCTGGTGGGTAGGGAAAGGCCAGTATTCAGGTCTGTTTCTTTAGAACAGGTGAAATCACCCCAAAGCAGTCCAAAGCTGTTGTCCCAGTACCCATTTGTGGGTGGCAACAAAGACCTGTCAGGTTTTTGCTAGGCAGGCTGAAGAAGCAGGAGGAATTGACTCATCACGTCAACATCACACCACCAGGAAGGAACATCCACAGGATAACACTGTTGGAAATCCACAGCAGGAAAACAACTTTGCTGCTGGGGATAGAATGCCTGCAGACAGTCCCACCTCCATCCAGCTCACCCACACACTGGCTATTGCTAGAGGCCAGGATAATATTAAAGTAAGGAGAGACAAAGGAGCAGGGAGTCTCTAGGGAAGAGAAGAGAGATGTTACCCTAAATGGATCTGTCTGTGGATGCTCCATTATGCATACAGGGACATGGCTAACCCAGAAGGTAAATCAGGCAATTGGAGCAAGCTGTTTGAATACACACCCAACAAAGGGAAACTCAATTAAATTTTAAAGGCAACACATTTGAAAATGACAGGACTAAGCGGCATTTAAAGGTGGCGATCATTGCCAAGTTATTTCGAGCAAACAGGAGGCTATTCCATGCATCTGTTTGAACATGCCAACAATTAATTTAGTAATCAGCATGTTCTGAAGGGACAACTTGAGAGGGTGACAAGCAGCGCTAGGCCCTCAATCAGTGTAAATTCAGCATGGCTTTCTACACTGTAACCAGCCCCACACTAGCAGAGGGTTTGGCTGAAAGCCCCTTAGGAGGGACATGCTGGGGGAGGTGACTTCTCTTACATAAGGACGGTGATGTGCCTCGCACACGTGCAGATGGTGATGCTTCTCATACCACCCACAGCACAGATGGACTGTCAGTCATCACATTGAAAGCCATTCCAAGAGTGTGCCTACCCCAAGTCCAGCAGGGAAAAATTAAGTACTCTTATCCACTAAACCTATCGCGATTTACACCAGCATAGACACCAGAAGCGAAAATTGCAGAAGTCTGCTATTTATACAGCTCAGCAGAAGAGATGCAGCAATAAAGATGCTGAAGTCACCCTTTTGTTCAATGCAAATTAAATGATGGTGTGCTTATAGAGCTCCTTTCACCCAGGGATCCCAGAGAGCAACAAACTCCCTGCTGTGGACTTGGACCCACTCCTGCCCTGAGGAGGCTAAAAGCTTGTGTCAGGGCCCTTGCCACTCCACTTGGAGCAAACGTGCCTCTCTCTTGGAACCTTTATCCCAACAGCCTACAGGGCGTTGAAATGAAAGATATCCTAAGTGTCTTCACTTAATTTGGGTCCTGTGAGGTGTTGGTGTCTTGGAAAGAGACATCCACAGATCCCACAGCATTGGGCATGTAAAGCCTTAAGAGATGGGGGCAAAAAAGTGGCCTGAAATGGAAAAAGGAATAAAAATGCTTAAAAATCAATAGACAGCTTTAATAAATATTCCTGTCATATATTTACCTTGAATAATGTATTTAGCTGTTAGAGATTGAGGTGATAAAGCCAAAAACAGCACTTTGCGTTATTTCTTACCAAAATCTTCTAAAAATGGTCTGATTTCTTCTGCAAACATATATCCTAAAGTGTCTTTCAAAGAGCCTAGGTTTTTTGGTCTTTTTTGAATTTTCCTTCCCTTCACAGTAGTTCTTAAAAGTCCCAAGTTACTGCCCCTGCGAATTATAATTTCCTTAAGAAAAGGATCTGTCAAAAAAGAATCAGGTGAGGGGAGAGGAAGGAGACAGAAAAATCTCAATTTGCACTCCACAAACCCAAGTGTTTTGATTAACTATCTCTAGTCACCTTCTGGAGGTGTTTCTTTTCTTCCAGGACCGTGTGGTCAGACAGCACCACAGAGCATCATGTACTTGCTTTAGGAGCAAAACAAATGATGCAGTGCTAGAAGTTCCAAGTCTCTTGCACAAAGCAACTTGTCAAAAGGAGCCCCACAAGCTCACCCAGGGAAGAAGCTCTTCTAGAAACAGATTAATCCAGCTCTAGCCCAGCCTTCCTGCACACATAAGAAATGCAGCCTCAGCCCCTGCGCACAGAGTCTGCATTCACTACAGGACAGAACTTCAAATGATGCCAGGCAAACATTCCTTCTAAACCATTAAGAAGAGGCATTAACAGAGAAAAGGAAGGGAAACAAAGAGCCCGTGGGGCAGGGGATGGGGGTTAGAAATGGAATGGGCCTGCAAAGCACTGATGGCAAAGTTATTAAAAGAACGAAAATTTACTATGGAAAGATGCCAGCACTCCAGAGCAGTCCTTTAGGTAGTATAAATCAGCATAACATTACCATGCCCAATTTATGACAGCTACAGGCTGGACCAGGGGCTCTCAGTGCTGTGTGCCCTGGCAGAGGAGGAGTTCAGGTACAGCAGTGAGGTGCTAGCAGAGACTGGGTAGGTGTTGGAGGTAAATGGCAACATCACCAGCACAACTTCAGTGTTCAGCTATCTCAGAATTCGAAAAGGAAAAATCCCTTCATTTTCTTTCCGCCTCATAAAGTACACACAAGCACTGATGAGGAAGACAGAACCTGAATGCACATTTTCGGAAAGCATATTTGATTATCTTCTGGAAAAAACGAGTCTCTCACTGAACACTGTTCAGAGAGACTGTTTCATGCCAGAGTTAAGAGCACAGAAACCCACATATATGATACTTCATTGCTCTGCAGCCAATTTTGTTGATTAGTCATTAGGATATGAGAAGAAAATAGTTAATGTGCTGTAACCAATCTGCAAATGTTATAAAATCTGCAATCATATGGAACTAATTTTAAGCGAAATGGGATGATCTACAAATTACAGGCAAAGGATTACTACAAAAAGCACATAGAAAAGCGGGCAGGATGGCAACAAAGCAGACTGATACCCTGCCCAGGATGAACATTGGTTAGGAGAACACATTGGTCAGGCTGCTCACACAACTGCAGAAAATTACTTTTGAGAATTGATACAAAATGAATGCCGAGTAAATTTCAGCTGCCTGAAGACTCATTCACTACCAACTTCATAGTGTACCAACACTGCCACCCTAGCAACAGCCAGCAGGATGGCCACTGGCCACAGGGCTACCTTCAGCTTGAATGGACATGGGGATGCAGGACTGCTGCAAAACCCTTCCATGAGCAGGAGCTCATCAGCCAGCGAGTTCCTGGGGAGCCACAGGTCCGGGAGGCTTCCCTGAACACCTTGCTTTCACTGTCATCTTTTAGGAAGTTTTTCTTACCTCAGCTCTGACAGAGTGGAATGTGCAGCCACATGGAGACTTTGGGGCACAGCACAAATACTCACTTCAGCAAGAAGCCCATTTTGTCCTAAGGAAAACAACAATGGGAAATTCACATGCCCGTTAAAAATATCAAGGCAAAAAACTATTAGTTGGCAAGGTTACAATTGCAAAGCCAATGCAGACTTTGGGACTCATGTTCTGTTTCTTCCCTCCTTTTAAATCATAAACATGTTTGAAAACAGAGTGAGACATAATGAAAATCTATATACCGAAGTAGCACTTGCTCAAAGGTCCAATGTTGTGCTGTGGTGTTTTGCTCATTTTTCAATCCTTCTGTTTCTTGTCTGAATTTGTACAGCCATGTTTTACTCCCCCTCTGCCTAGAAACCATATTTATAATCCTGCCTTGAGATGCTCATCTATCAGCTCAGAAAGCAAGACATTTATCTCTTCAGATGTCCATCCAGACCTTGGGAAGAAGGTGTGGACTGGGGAGGCACAGGAGAAGAAAGCACTTCTCCTGTTGCTTCAACACTGCTGACAAACTATGGAGGATGCTAACATCTATCAGGGAAATATCTCACATCTCACAACTCCTGCCCCTTTCTTTCTCCCCTTCTCAAGAGCTGCACTTGTGACTCAGAGCCGTTTTTCAAAGACAGTGCCATTCAGGGTCTCCAGCTAAAGCAGATCTGTGCAAGATCAGGTCCAAAGTAGTCAGTGTGTTACCCTGGCAGTGAAGCCAGATTCTGATCTCAGGGTAAATTAATTGAAGTCTAGAATAAACTACTTCCCTCACTGGAGCAACAGAGGTGTGAGTATCATCAGCCTGATCCCTGCCATGTGCTTTGTCCAGCCCAATGCTCTGGCCCCACTTACCTGTTTCCTGCCTGACTCTGCTTCCTCCCATCAACATCCAGGAACACCTGTGCCCAGAAAGCTTCCCTTTGCCACCACCTGCCTATTCCCTAGCAAAACATGTACCTATTAGTAGCTATTAGCAACAGCTTATTCCGATCAAACAAAAAAAAAAAAAAATTTTCTTGAGCAGATTGCTCTAAGTGCAATCTCTTACCCATCAATTCTTCCAAATCACCACACTCCTTTCTCACAAACCTGTACATAACTCACAAAATGAAAACACCTAAACCACAGTAAATTATTTTATCTACTCCATCCCTTCTACCTCGTATCTGTTACTACAACCTTTTGCAATAGGGGTGCAGTAAAATCTGATTTTAAACATGAAGTTGACACTGTAGTCTCATTCTCTTCAGTGAAAATATGAAAAATAAAAAGCCACACATACACATTTTAATCACAGCAATGGACAAATCTATCATAGTAATGCTTCTGACAAAAAATAAAATGCAAAAAGTATTGAGGAGGTTTACAGCAGTTTAATGAAGGCTCTCATACAAAACCTTAAACTCAAAGTTACAGTCAAGAATCACTGAAAAAATAACTTACAATGAAAAAGCTGATGAGAATTGCCCACTTAGCCATGGAATTAACTCCAGTTTAACGCTGTGCTTAAATAGTCACCACACAATAGGAACAAATTTAAATCACGACCAAGGTACACACAATTCACTTCCGTTCTGTTTTCAATTACATGAATTCAGCATGTAATTTAACCTCTGGAAGTTACTCTGAAGAACACAGAGGCTTCTCTTTTTTTTTCCCAAACACTCACTGGAAATAAATACCATTGAAAGAATACACGTGGAGTGCAATAAAATGGACACTTAGGCACTGGTACAGTCTAGTCCTCTTCAGCCCTCTACAAACTACAAGATGAGAAGTTTTAAACCACAGATGGAGTGGAGAGCAGGTTAGAGCTGTACAGGTAGTGCAGCAAGTTATGTACTACACAAGAGCACATCTGCAAAAGGTCCCAGGAGATTTTTGTTGAAGATGCAGCGTATCCACACCAGGTATATCGTAAAGGGCTTAATGTTTTCTGAGAAGGTGTGATTCTGATGGGACAATATATAAGGCATGTAAGTGTTTTCCCCTTGCTCTTGTATCCACACTTCGTATTTTACTTCTCTGACCTTGAGATACCTCAGATTCCAGGGGATCTGCCAGGACACAGCAAGTTTAGCTTCACTCGTGCCCTGGACAGAGGCCTGACACTTAGCATCCCTCACTTTGCCAGGGTAGAGGCTACCAGACCATTTCTGCTTCTTGGGTCCGGGCTTAGACTTCACAGTCTGCCTAATGACGTGTATGAGAGATGGGATGTTCACTTTTGTGTCCTGGTAGGCACGGAACAGCCACTCAGGGTTGCGGCAGCAGAGGTGCCGCGGCACCTCCATGCTCTTAATGATGCGCTCCTGCTCAGCTTTGTCCAGATGAGCAATCCCACCCTGGTCCCAAGGTCTGTCCGGGTAGGTTACGGTGTCTTCCCTGTTGGTGTTCTGCCAGGCAATGTACTGCAGGTCCATGCCAGGAAGGGTTGCCAGGGTTTTGTAAGGGGTGTAGTGTTCAGGGTTGATAGCATATGGGAAGAGCTCCACCACCGTGGCCCCTCTTGGCAGGAAGAGTGACATGACTAACTGGGCCCCGTGCATGCTGACCAGCATGGACGCATTGCTGATCAACCGGACGATGTCAGAAAATGAATGCTCCTCCAGAGAGACAGAAATGGTTTTCATCTGAAACTCCTGAGCGAGAGCCAGGATTAGCTCTGCCTCATTTAGGATAAGTCTGTTGATTGTCCGACTGAACACTACGATGTACTCCTCGCTGGAGCTTTCCTCCAAGCTGATGTTCAGTTTCTGCATCATGAATTTGGTGAACTGCCTGATCTCATTACCAGAAACCAAGATGTTAGCCTTTGGCCCTTGTGGCTGGACAAATCCGTACTGGTACCAGGTGGTGATTTTGGATAGTCCCACATAGGATTTGGTAAAGCAGAGGAGCCTGCCCAGGGTTTTAAGCTCCTCCCTGAGAAGCGGCTGCTTGTTACTCAGTAACTTGTAGAGGTCAAAGTGAACACCTTCACTCCACCCTTCCATGAAGAAGAGCCGTGCCTCCAGATCTAAGTCAGAGAACTGCTGCATGGTGTAATAGATGGGCAGGAGGTCATCATGAAAGACATGCATCAGGTTGTCTGGGTTGAACCTATTGGCGATCAGCGCCACATCAGGCACGAAGACTGGCTTTGGCATAAATTTCAGCGCAGCAGCTGGCAGCTCCACAAAGTTGAAGTACTGGGTGTTATGATCTTCCACAGAGGAGAGGTCGAGCAGAGCTGGCTGGAACCTCCGGGAGCCCAGGTTCGGCAGCATGACGGAGGAGTTGCTGTGAAAGTAGACAAACTCCTCAGCCTCGGTAGAGTAGCAGAGGGACTCAAAGCGGCAGATGCGGTCGGTGTGCATCCTGCCAGTGCACACCATCCTGGTACCATTCTCCACCAGGGCCTGCAGAGCTGCTTGGTAGTCAATCTGAGCCTCAGAAAGTTCCTGAGACTGGCGTGTGAGGACCAACTCCTCTTCCACCATGGCGGCATGCTCGCGCAGCTTGATGTATTTCCACAGCACGGCAGCGAGCACAGACACGAGCAGGGCATTGAACACAGCTGCTATGTTCATTCTGTTGTTAGATCCTAGCAGGATGACAGGTGGGGAATGCAATGGAGAGGGAACACATCATTAACACTCTTTGACATGGTGAGGGCAAAGACCTGTGGAAAATAAAACAAGAAAGGAACCATTTAAAAGTCAGGTTTACAGCTCCACCATAAATCATACTTTATGGACTATTCAAGAGAGTTTAGGCTTCCTTCAGTAATTTTTCCCCCTTCCAGGGAATGAGAGAAAAGAAGAAAAAAGTGCCAAAATTCTGCCCAAAACTGCAAAAAAGCATAAAGCAAACAGAACTTGGAGTTGCTCTACAGGAAGGCTCCTCTCTCATGTTCATTTCTATGCTTTTGAAGAAAAAAAAATGTAAAAGTGTTTAAGGATGAGATCTATGAAGACCTGTTAGAAAAAAAAGTATGTTCTTTGGGGCTCTGTATCACTCTGCCTTTTGCAGACCACTCCCACAGTGACAGGAAATTGAGCACTGCAATGACTGGGCCGCTTGCAGAGGACTCGGAGCTGAAGCTCCTCCTCTTGCTCTGTATGGCTGAGAGCACTCAGCGGTGCCTCTCACCTTCACTGTGCAGGTAGCAATAGCTCAAGGAGTATTGCCAGGACAGATTTAGCTACACTCCAGTGTGGAATGTGAACTAGTGAACATCACATTCAATTTAATTTTATCCAGGGGTGGAGGAAGGACTTGCAGGTCTATGGAGTGTCCTGTGGGAGAATCCCAAGTCACTCAGGTGTTGCTTTGGCTGCAATCCAGGATCAAACGCTAGGAACTGCCATCGTTTTCCAAAAGAAATATTGGCATGGGAGAGAGGAGAGCTCTGCTCTTTATGAGAGGAACTGATGTGTCATTAAAGCAATCAAACCTTCATTTAGTGAGAGTCTGGCTTGCACAGGCAGCCCTTACAAAAATGATACGCTAATGCATTTGAAGGTTTTCACTGTTGGCATTTTCCCATCCCAACCTGAGAACCTTTTCTGTGCTGCTCCAAGGCCTCCCAGATTCTCTTTCTGTTAGAGCCTGCCACTGTTTTCTTTCTATGCAGAAACACTACTGGCTTATATCAGAGTATTGATTATAATTTCAACTGTGAACTTCAATTGAGGCATTGATTCACCTACAGAATTTATGGGCTTCAATTTTCATTATGCATCAAGATTCACTGCTCGTCAGGCTGTAAATAATTGCACCCATGATTCACGGGGAACTTTAGGAAGGGAAATTTCTGATTAGTATTGACCCCACCAGATTGTTTCTAGCTGCCGTTTTTAAAGGTAGCAATTTTAAACTTCCTTTGGTGCAAGTTTGCCAGGGGGTGGAAAAAGCAATGTCTCAAGCACTTGTTCTGACATCCCAAGCAGCCTTTAGCATTTTAACCAAGAGACACTTCTTACATGGCAAAGTGGAGTAAGTTAGGCAGGTATATTTGGAACTGAAGCAAACACCTCTTCTACTGCCAAAGGAGATCTTTTGAAAAGACATACTACAACCTAAAACCTTGATCCTGCAACTTGGAGTTGCATGGAGAATCATTCATGTAATTCAATGAAGTCAAGAGGGATCCCTACAGCTTGTGAGATTCCAACAGCCTGCGAGATCTGTCTTAGGAAGAGCTGAAGGTATGTGGGAGTCTGAATAATGCCAAAGAAACGAGTGCAAGCTCTAAGCCACACGAATTCAAGAGGTGATCCCTGGGGATCTGAGCAACAAATTCATTTCAGTTTCTAGCTACTCAAATGAAACAGAAATGAAGTCCACCTCCTCTGGCAAGTGGTCTGAAACACTGTTTCATTTAAAAACTCCCTAAAAGTAAGAATTAAATTAAAAAGGTGTTGTTTTGATTTCAGCCATGGAAAAAAAAAAGGAAAGGGACCTAGAGTAGTCATCTAATTACCAGAGCAGGATCAACTCTCCATAAACCCTGCCCCAAAGATGGTTCTCTGTCTCATTCATCTCTTCAGCCAGTCTCTATCAAGAGATGAAGAACTGTGATAAACTCTTTTCTATCACTTAGCCTTTTTTCCATCATAGCAATTTAAACCCAGTCTTGTCCCAGGTGCCATAGATATCCTGCACAGAAAAATGATGGCTGTTACATCACATCTCAATCTGTCCTCCTCTGTCAACAAGGGATGACTGCTGCTCCTGATGGCTTTGCAACTCTCAACCATGGCTGTTCCATGGATAGCCTGGAATGGAAACCCACTGGGGACAGCAGCACATCATTCAGGAACTGCTAACGCAATGAAACCAGTTTTCAGGAAGAGAAATTTTTGATGGCAACAGATCCTAAATTATTTTGTTGGTACTGACTGTCAAAGCTTTATTTTACTTCTTCACTGTCTTGGAAAGATGTCTAATGACATCATCCAAGTCTGTACATAACCTCTCCACTACAAACTTCTCATGTTGTAAGCACAGCTTTAAGTGACTTCCACAGCATCACCAAGGAAAGGATGGAGCCCCAGCACCCATGTGCAAAGCCTGATAATCAGCACACGGAGGAGACCTTTAACAAGCAAGTCCTCTGCTGCGAGCACACACTGAGAGTTTAATGGAGTCAACACAAGTTGCAACAACTTGGCAGAGGAGAAAAAACCACATGGCCTCTTTATTATTCCATTATGGAGAGGTAAGTGTGTATGTGTGGGTGTTTCAAAGGCATTAGAAGCCCACAGTCCATAAAAACACCACTGATACCACCTGCATTTCATGGGCATTTTGGTGGCAGAGAGTTCTGCTGACCATTACAAACCCCTTGAGCCAAATGGGCCTTCTTGAAAACAGCCTGCTCAAATGCTTCACCCCTGACTGATTTGTTCTCTCCCCTCCAGCCCCAAGGGAAGGGCAAAAGAGGCACTTCAGAGATGCAGCGTGATGGATGCAGCCAATGTTCAGAGGTCAGCAATTTTCATTTCAGTCTCTGCCACATCCATACCTACTAAATAGCTAGGAATGAGCAACACAGCTTTTAAATAAAAATCACCTGCAAAGCCCTCTTCCACCTCTTCCCTCATTGCAGCTCTTCCACTTGTCTGCACTTAGCTGAAGTGAGTGTATGTGCTTTAGCGAACCAGGTGTCAGGAATATATGTTAAATGTTAGCAATGCTAAAGTAATCCATCTTCATTTCTGCTCCTCATCGCCAGTTCCTAAATCCTGGTTCATGCTGCTTGGCAGAAAGTTGCTTTGGATGGAAATGAACAAGTGGATGTGGACAGGAAGGGGTGTTGCAGGCAGAAATGAAAGGAGAATTTCACAGGTACTCAAAGAACTGTCTTAATTTGCCTGTTTTCCCACATTTTATCATCCACCTTTTTTTCAATCTGACACTTTCAGTGAAAACAGGCCTTCAAGAACTATAATTTTTGGTCCCTCAGGGAATGATAGAACATAAATAGTAACAAACAATCCCACTGTTTGCTCTTACATGCCCAGGAGAGGCTGCACCAAGGAAGTAAAGGCAAGCAATCGCTCTCCATGTCCCCTGGTTCCTCAGTTCCCCCAAGCCGAGATCAGTCATAAAGTGCTGTCAGCAGCAGTAGACCTGGGATAGGAAACTTTCCCAGGAGGCAGAGGGTAACGCTGAAACAGGTGAAAGCATTTCGTTTCCCACCTGAAGAGAGCTGCTTCACAATGAAAGAAATTTTCATTACTAAATCTCTCTCACAAAATGGGTCTAGAGCTACCACTCCCACAGTGTCATCAGAGAACATGCTAAGGCACTTGCAGAAGTGGCAGGCCAGACACAATGCTGCTTTCCTTAAGAGCAGAGTGCTGTGTGCTGTTTCTTGCTACGCAGCGAGAGGGTGCACAGACTCGTGCACCCTCTCGCTTCCCAGTGACACTGGGATAACCAGGGCTCTGCTCCACGTGAGTAATATGCCCCAGTTACCAAGGAAATCGCATGGACTGACATTTTTTCACTCTCTGCTTTGAAATGCTAAAGCACCATCCTTCAGCACCAGGAGACACGACAGCTGATAGACCAGAGCCAAGCCAGAAGAGATGTGCATATAAAAGCTGCACAGAACTTCTCTCTGCCAAGCTGGCAGAGGGCAGTGATGTCCCACGGGAGGGAATGGGATGTGCCCTTGAGGACTCCTGAGAGGAGTGGGCTGCAGAGGAGCAGCAGGAGTGAGAGAGGGAGGCAGAAGAGGAAGATTTCCCTGGCAGTGATGCTGACAGGGAAGGGGGCAGCAGACTTACAGCCAGATATGGGGAGTTCAACAAAAACGCTGGTGTTGGGGCAGCTCAAGACCGTGCAATGGAATTAAGAGCATATACTAAGGCTTGCAGCTCAGCCACAATGGATGCCACTCCAGCAGCTAAGAGCCTGTGGGAGGGACTCTATTTTTGGTCAGCTCATCTTTACTCTTTTTCCAAGAGTTCACAGGCATGAAGAGCTTACCCCATTTTCTTCTTCCACCCCCATTCACTTAGCAAAAGCATTGCAGCTTCATTCTCCCAGCCCAGCTAATTCTCCTCTAGCACTGGCTGCTGGTGAGCAGATAAAGTCTTCAGGAACATTCATCTGGTGCATTCAGCAGGCACTTCTGGCAAAGCCCTCCAGTGTCTCGCAGGTCCATAATACTCTCATGCAAGTTTGGACACAGCAGCACCTTCTGCCTGTTAGCTATAGGTCATCTGATGTTTCAGACATCCTCAGGAAGTGGTAAGGAACAGGAAGCATAGATGGAGACACTGTTGTCCCTCTCCTGTTAACATGTCTAGGAGACCAGAGTGGGTGGGATGAGAGAGAGGAATTTCCACTAATAGGCAGCTGGCATAAAGAACTGTTTGGATTCATTTAGGAGACAAGCTCTGTTGTTCTTTTTTTAATTGTGAAGCTACAGTAGGATGAATCACTAAAGCTATTAATATGATGGACAGTGTTCCAAATCTCTTCTCCATTTTAAAAATCACAATCTAGGTAAGGAATAGGGAAAAGAGCTATAAAACCCACATTTAAAAAAACCCCAAAACAACTACAAAAAAGACATAAACTTGCACTACTAAGACCCCAAAAGGAAAAAACCCAAGAGCTTAAATAGGGAGAACAAGGGTGAACAGGGTGACCAGCATGCCTAAAGAGGGGTCACCTACTCCTGCAGGTATTAACAAAATGAGAAGTGCTGGTTTTGCCTATTTAGGCCTTGACAGGCTTTTGTTACCAACTGCCCGAACATTTTCTGGGCCAATGTTCAGCTTTCCAGAGCTAGAGCAGGCTGAAAAGCCTCATAAAATAGAAAAACAAAAAGCATGGAGGAGACACACTTCCAGAGAGCATCACCACAGTGTGCACAGAGAGAAATGACTCCTCATGAAGGCCAATTTGAGCTTGGCCCAGCTGGTCAGCTCCTGTGCACAGCCTGCCAGTGGTGGCAAGGTGTCCCAACAGATCCATCTCCACACTTCCAGAAACACAACACAACTGGAAGTGGACTGGGGCTGCCCTTGCCATAGGACAGTGAAGAACTTAGAGCAGAGCTGCATGGGCAGGAAATGGGCTTCTTGTTATGTTAATACAGTGGGAGGGCTGGGTGCAGATATTCCCTCCTCAAGGACATTTTCCCCATCAGCACTCCCTACCCCTGGATCCATCTCTTGCTAGACCAGCTTTCCAGGGCCAGTACATAAAAAAAAAGCATGCAAACATGGCATTTCACACTCCCCCTGCAAAATGTCTTCTGTTCTTTCTCCCATCCCTGATGCAAGATGCTTAGCTATGGATTCAGCGTAAATAACACATACAGTTTTAAATACCTACTTCATTCATGCTCAAAGCAGAAGTTGCTAGAAGGCAACTTTCCCAATTGGAAGGAGGGGAGTTGGGATTTGGCAGCCAAGAATTTGCTTTTATTCTCATCTCTGTCACAGATTCCCACAGAACTACAAGCAAGTCAATCCCCACAGCCCAAAAAGCTGTTGTCATCTTGTTCACTCTATTTATTTAATGAGATACATATATCTTTCACAGTACATAGCACATTAAAGAAAGGATGGTACACTGAATGATTGATATACTGGAACATTTCTTTGTAAAAAGCAGCCAACTGTAGAACTGCTGACTTTTTAAACAGGAAAAGAGTGGATTCTTGTAGAGGGAGTAAGCCCGGCAGTTAAAGATAAAAATATCATTATTGAAGCCTGATACAAAGAGGGGACATGGAAAATAAGAATATCTTGACTACATAGTCTCAAGAATTTTAAAAATAGAGCTTTATTCAGAAAAAAAAATCAAAATATTACAATATACTTAAAAGCCCCCTGTCTTATAAAATCCTTATCTATCAATAGTTGTGATCAAAATTAGGTCCATCTTCAGTTTTTATGGTTTAGTATAAGTGAGGAATAGAAAGCAAAACTGTAAACCTTTCTATACTGCAACCAAGGAGACTGAGGCTCTGTGCAGTGGTCCCTACTGCAAGTGTGCCTTCAATACGAACAGGAGAACATTGGTGGCTATAGGACACTACCAGCTGTACTTAGGGATAGAAAATTGAAGCTTTCTTCCATTTAATTTCAGAGTCTGTGACAGCTGGGACAGGAAGAGATCCAACCTGACTTTCACAATGACTAGCAGCCATTGATTTAATATTTGATGATACTCCTGCCTTGATCTACAAAATACCAGGTTAAAAAATTCCAACACTAAGCAATCAATGCACAGAAGCAAGCCACAAAACTGACCTTAAAGTATAAATCTAAAAAGGATACTTCTTGGGCTTTTAAGATCTGCATTCCCAAGTTCTCTCTTCCATCCATAATGACATGGAGTACAAAATCCTTTTCCCAAACAAAAACCCAGCTCTCCAGAAAATTCCCCTAAATAAGATGTGTTTTTGATAAACAAGCTTGAGGTGAGAGATGTAAGAAAAATGAGCTAAAAGGTGAAGGACAAAAAAAAGAAAAAAAGAAAAAAGGTATTTCTCTCAGCCCTCAAGTCTTCTTCACCTTCTGAGAGTCCCAAGCCTGAATATGAAAACCCAAGTTACTTAAAATAACCATGCCTAGACAGAGGGGAAAGCTTAACAGACAGAGTTCATCGCAGCTGATCTTTGTTCACCACAGTAACCCATTGAAACCTACCTAGTTACATTGTCATTAACAGCCCTGTCATACGAGTAAAAAAACTCCTTTTGCCTGGTCTCTCGCTTGTAGTCTGTAAGCAAGATACCTTTGTCAGAAAAAGAAGTGTCAAGAGAGCAGCAGACTTATCTTGCTTCAGTGGTCTGCCTAAAGCAAAGATAGAGCAGGGGTGGCTGAAGGGAAAATTTACTAATGCTGCAAAACTGAATTTATAAGAACACGATGCGAAATCCCAAAATACTGAACAAGATGAGCTTCAACCACTCCAACTATGCCTCTGGGCTTTGGCTGCCATTTGTTATTCTCTGTATTTTATCTAACCTTTCTTTCTCTGTTCTCCAGCAGGTAGAGTACCTGTGTTATTTGGATAGTGGGACTGGTGCTTAGCAGCATTTACAGCCTGAGCTCTCCCCACTTTCCACCAGCATGGTGCCCAAGACTGCTCCTGTGTGCTGCAAATTCTAAGCAGGAGCCAAAATTGTTCGGAACACAGTGCAGCCAATAAGAACAGTGAAAATCCCTCCTTGGTTACCACAAGCTCCACATTAGCATGTTTTTAGGGGAGGGTAAAAAAAAAAGTGATCCCAAAGCAGCACCTGTCCAGCAAAAAATACATTTCAGCAAACCTTTAGAATTTAGTCCATATCAGAGATGTTTTCCCCATGAGACTTTTGTTTAAAAATGATAAAGCAAACCACTAGTCAAACAAAGAGGGACTACAAAGATGTGGAATTACAAATGAACTACTGACTCCCTTCCCACATGAGCACACACATAGAGAAGGGAATCACTGTGAACTTGCAGGGAAGGGGGGAGTGAGGAGATATCATCAAAAACACGCTCATCTCCCCCCTTCCCTCAGTACACTGCAACCAGGACTGCCAACAAAACTGAATTCAGAGCCGTATGTGATCAGCACAGCAAACACAGCACAGTTACAATGACACCCAGCAAAGAAATGCAGTAATTCAGAGCATCTGCAACCTTTTTAGTCTTGGAAGTACTATCACTGGTAGATTAGTGTTTCAGCACATGCACGCATACCTGGTGTTGCTAAATAACAGCAAATGCTATCCGGTGCCTCTCTTTCACAGGAGAAAGAAAAAGAAGACACCTTAAAGCTATGCTTTCCAGGGGAATGAGCACTCTCCAGTCCTCTTCTTTCCTCACCACCACAAAGAAAAAGCAAAAATCCCATCTAAGAGCTCTCGGCACTGTAACCCGTGCACCATCTGCAGCCTGAGCTACCTTTCTCCCCCAGGTCTGAGCATGCTCTGTCTGCCGGCAGTGTCCTATCGCTCCAGCTGGCTCACCTCAATTTGTTAGCCTCCCAGAGGTCAGCCTTGCATGCAGGATGATTTGCTGCAGTATTCCTGCAAATCCCCGACGGGTGGCCACACTGAAACAAACACCACCGTGCTGTTTCACGGAGCTGAGCATGCCTTGGGAGACAAGCGGCAAACTGCTCTGGGGAGGGGGGATACACGCATTTTAGAAATCCTGCTTTTGAGGATCATTAATGCCACTGCTACTCCAAACACTTCACATGAAAGAAGGAAACAATAGGAGAGAACGGAAAAAATGCTCCTTGCTAGAGGACATGAAAGCCTTTCGTCATGCTTTCTAGTAATTCCCTTGGCACCAGGAAAGCAATTTCCCAGCTGTGATGGTCAGCAAATGGCTTAGAATTGAACAAGGCTGTGATTGCC
This sequence comes from Entomyzon cyanotis, assembly GCA_024500445.1. Lineage (NCBI taxonomy): Eukaryota > Metazoa > Chordata > Aves > Passeriformes > Meliphagidae > Entomyzon > Entomyzon cyanotis. Next base: position 94,254,209 of record JAKEPQ010001005.1, read on the forward strand.
CTCCCTCAGAGATCCAGGGAACAGTATTTTCAAACTAAACTTATTTTTTATGATGGAAACAAGTAATTCCTAAATACAAAGGCACAGAAATTATCCAGGAGCTTATAAGAGAATCTCCTACTGCATACAAGCTCATGGAGGCGAATCCCTTACGCCAACCTTCTCAGCAGAGCCTGAACCTTTGGGGAGTGCGTGGCTTCGTGAAGATGGCAAATGAGACAGTACCGATTGGGAACACCTCCAGTCCTAATGCCACAGTGGGATCTACATGTAGATTATAGCCGACCAAAAGGCTCGTTGCAGGAAATCACACCACTGAACACAGGAGTGAGATCCCAGCCCTGCGGGGACATTATTGCAGGCAGATCACAAGCAAACATATGAGACTCTCTGCAAATGCATTGACTGTATATTTGCAGGACACATCTTGTTGAATATCTGCCTGTAAGGATTTTCCCTTTGAGACCTAACAGGTAAAATAAGAAGGATGAAAAAGAAGAAAAGTTCTCTAACACCTCTTCCCACACACTCAAAGTAGACTTTGAACCGCAGCATGAGCCCATGTCTCTCCTAAGAGGATCTCAGAGAGACACTGGTAAGTCACATCTGCCTGGGGGAAATAAATAATTAAAAAAGAGCAAAGATGAGTGAGCCCACCCAGTGTCATCAGCCTGTCTAAAGACTAAGGAAATACAGAGACACCGTTCTCTTTTGAGATCATCTTGTTGTCCCCTGGCCCCTCTGAGAACACGGATGCTGCCTTGTGTTAAACAAGTCTGATATTTTTCCTCTGAATTTTGAAACTCTAGGAGTGAAATTAGATTTGGAGCTGACTTCTCTTGAGAAAACACAACTTCGTGTTTTCCACACTTCAGAAAGCTCTACTACGTGACCTACCTTCCACTGATGCTAACAGGAGCCTTTCCATTGATCCCACAGATCTCGGTTAGAGATTTTATCAGTGAGACCCCTGATAACCCAGACACACCATGTTGGTCTCTTTACCTTACACAAGCTTTTATTTTACTGGAGAAGAAAAGACAACATATACAGACTGATCTTCTATTTATGAATAAGCCTTTCCTCTACCACTGGAACGAGTTATATGCATAGATTTCTTAGGTTCAGTTTATCATATTGCACCGAATTGGAGAGTTTAACCCCAGTACTGAAAGAGGGTCCTGTTGTCACACCACAAAGTATGAAACTACATCATTAAGGGCGGGGGGGAAGAGGAGGAACCATAATCAAGTAATTCCAGCAACTCTGAAATAAGTAATTGTCCATTACCACTGCACCATAAGGCACTAAGTGTGGCAGTCCCAAGCTCTTCATAAACAGTTAGCACCTGCTAAAAGCTGGTAAGGTTTGAATAGGAGATCTTGTCTCAGAACTAAGAATTTTATAAATATTTAATACCCCTCATAAAGTTGCAGCCTTCAAAAAGAGCAACACATTTTAGAACTCCTAAAAAGCAGTACAGCACAAACAAAACTCATCAAGCTAGCAAAGAAGTCTGAATAGATCCCTCTTGGTTTAGGGATGACAAAGAGCAGGTAAATCATTATTTACTGAATCTTTGCCTTGCACATATATGTTGCAGGGGTGCCTGCGTCACTCTGAGTCACAGCATTTATTATTTATAGTCCAGAAGGACTCTCTATAAGAAATTGTTCTTCCTGCAGTGCTTTTGAACCAAAAGTGCATTTCAGTTTGAGAGCACAAAAAAAAAATTATGCCTGAACTAACAAAAAAAGTCTTTGTACTGATAAATACAAAAGGAGACAAAGGAAGCATTTGGTTTCTGGACACCAGGATTGGGACTTCACACAGAGAAGATGACATTTTGATTCTGCAAAAGCTAACATTAAAACTCCTGTCAAAAGGACCAGGACTTCAGCCAAATATTGAAAATTCCTAAGCAAGATTATACTTTAACAGGGTAAAAGGTATTTTTTTGAAGAATATCTCAAGGGCCAAACCCCACTTTGCTCAACTGCTTCAAGAATGACATACTCCCAAAGGCTTAAGAGATGTAAGATGCAAGTTTTACGTTAACTATTGGGTTTTAAAAGGTTTAAGTATGATTAAACATATTTTACACACACACACACACACAAACACACACACTCTCTTAGGTTACATGTCTTGACATCAACCTGACAAATTCATAGATATTTATTCTCCTCTGCAGATATGTGTATGTTTTATACATATAAAATATATACTTGCCTGCTATCTGAATTTGTCATATGCTAAACTATTCACTCTAATAACCCCTCCATCCCTATTAGGAACCAACCTAGCAGCATTGCAGGGACACACTGGCCTGCTCCTTCAGCTCTATGCAGTGTGTGTGGAGAGGAATGGTGTGGGAGAGTCACCTGTAATTTTCCTAAGGCAGGAGATGGCTTTGGTAGCTGTTCTGATTCACGTTAGGTGTCACTTGTGCTCTTTCAAGTTCCCACTTTGCCATCAGTAATGACAGGTCAGCAGGGTGACAGAGATAAACCAATTCCCTCTCCTACAGCTTTGCCAACTGTGCACCTGCAAGTGTAATTAGCGCCAATGTGTCTGCAAGGGAATCTGAGATAATTCATGCTCATAAGAGCAGTCTGGTAAGTCAATGATGTTCACCAAGACTGACATGAGAAACCAAGAATAAAACAGTGCCTGTGAGATCCCTGGGTATTGCTCATGTCCTTACCCTAGTGCTTCCCACAGCTGCTATTTGTTAACTATTTTTGCCCAGGCAGCAGGAAGATCATCTGCCCTCTCTCAGATGACACTTCAATATTAAGCCACAACCTCACCTGAAGAAACACATCTCCCATTCCACAGATAAAAAGACTGAAACTGTCAAAGGGATTTGGGTGGGATGCATCACACCAGCATCCATTAATATGGGAGCAGCTTCCTATGAAAAATCCACCAATAATCAAAACCTCTTGTGTACTCCAAGCTTGTATTCATGGGCTTCAGGGCTCAAGACAGAAGCTGAGGTCTCCAAGCCCACAGGTGGCAGAGTAAACATGCTAAAGGACAGAGACGAAATAAGTTACCAGCTCTGTCATTATTGCTCTCAAAGAGCTGCTGGAGGAGTAACCACAAGCCTGACATGCTCTACTCCCCACACATCTTCCTCTCATCTTCATTCCCACTGCACTTGCCCTGCAGAGGGCCCTGGGGCCTCCTGCATGCCTGGGAAACCTCCCCCCTCTCCCCGCTGGACCCACAATTTAGCCTCAAGTTGGAGGCCTTGTCAGAATTACTTATCCTGGGAACTTTGGAGGAAAAGGAAGAGAGCCCCTTTTCCTGTCTGTTGAGACAAACAGGGTAATCATAACCAGCAAGTCTCACAGATGTCTCAGAAAATTAAGATGTTAGTATCACAGCAAACTACGGCTCTTGAAATGAATAACATCCCTGAATTTGAACATCATAAGAGTGCCAAGACGTGGAAAAGAAGAGATGTAACAGAAATACAAAAATTGCATTTCAGGAACTGTCAGGCCCTTAGACAGATCTTTAATGTTGAACAGATAACAACTGTATCAAAGTATCCAAAGGATAGGAGTTAAGATGGCCAAGAATTTAACTTCCTTCACTAGATTATGCAACTGGTTTGCAAACGGGCTGTAGTTGTTCCAGAACTCATGAGAACATCTCGGTTCACAAGCAGGATGACAGGAGGGCTTCAAGGATTGAGATCCAGGACTTTGGTGGTCTTTGTGGGTGCCTTCCGACTCAGACTATTCTGATAGGACTGTCTCCTGAAGTTGCCTTTGCTCTAACCTTCCACTTTCTCTAAATTCAGAGACTTTGGGCTTTCCTAAAAACCTTGGAGAATCCAAGCCTACAAAGCAAAGTCCTTCATGGAAAGAACTCCACAAGGAAGCAGCAGCAGCATCTACAATTTCGATCCAAGCTGGAGTGTGTGCTTCAATTAGCCAGTCTGACAAATGCCTGGAAGTAGCTAGAACAGCAGCATGACAGGAATATAGTTCAGAGCCAAGCTAAAGGAGAATCTAAATTAAATCAGGGGAAATGAAAAGGTTTACTGCCATTTTGAGTCCCATAATTGCAAACAGATTGTTTTACCTCCAATGCCCCCTTCAGCCACACCTGTACAGCACATCCTCACATTTTAAAGGGATGCAACCAGCATACAACCCTACCCTATTCCTAGGACAGCAGTGTAATATTAACAGATAGGAGCACAGTATCACAGCATACCCTACCAGTAGTATAACCATTTAGACTGATGCTAAGGGAGCACAAAACATCCATGTGCTGGGTGGGGAGCATATCCTGGAGGTGCTGATAGTCACATGAAATTTCAGAATAGAGCATTAGACCTCACAAATCATAAAATAACTTATACAACAGGTAAAAAAATGGGTGTTTCCTGACAGCACAGATCATAGGACTGAAGAATATCTGCTGGCCAATGTAAAAATACCCTAACATTTGGGTTTTGATTAGTACTTAAATACCCCAGTCTGATTTTCACCATGGATAAGAAGAATTCTTACCTTGTCCCTCATCTGATTAGGATATCATCAGAAGGCCCAGAAGAGAAGTAGTAACACATGGCTGCAGGCCAGGCATTTACTGTTTCGAATGCTGCTCTGAGGGCTACCGCTGCTACTGAAAGGAGGGAGAAGAAAGCAAATGAATCATCTTTCTCAGCTTCAACATGAACCACTGCACACAATAGGGAAAGTGTGACGAATACACTGAATTAATTGTAAAAACCCATTTCAACTCCTCCAGGTGTCATCTGCAACAATTTACAGTTCAATACCTAAGAAGAGCTTCTTCATGCCCTCAGCAGCTTGAAAATTCATAGAAGGACTATTGAATCTAGGCATATTTATCAAAGGCATAGCAACAAGAGGAAGAAGTCCAAGGTGATTTGAGGAGATATTTTTGTATTAGACTTGCTGTTATATTTATTTGAATAGTAATAAAAGCGAAGGTGGTTAATTTTTGCCCCATATTTCCCCACCAATTAATCAATGCATTATTTCCCTACAAGCCCTCCTTGGGACCCACTTGTGTGGAGGTTTCAACACACCCATAAATAGATGATATGGCATTCAATACACACAAAAAGGTGAAAGTTTCAGAGAAGAAAGAAAGTATCTGTTGAGAGAGGAACATCTGCAAAACTATTGATACAGTTGCTATTCTCTCCAGGTCCTTCCATGATGGGAGATTCCTTACCCAACCCTGTCAGAGCAGCTCATTTCTGTTCCCTTCCTTCCTACCAGCAAGATCTGTTGCCTCTGTTGCATCAAATGCTGAGTCAAGTCTTTAGCAATGAGAATCTCTTCAAATAACTGAAGTGTAACCTGAGTGTCACTAAGAGAAGAGCAACATCAGCCTGATAAACCAGCTGCTGTTTTTAAGACAGCTCCAGTTAAAAGCATCTGCCCTCATTCATTTTGTACAGCTCTGTATCCTTGTGCTGATATTTGCAAAGCCAAGAATAGAGTGGTCTTTCAACTACTTTATGGAGTATTTCAAGACATCAAGGGCTCTCCAGATAGCTTCCTACATCAAGATGTGCTTTTCCATCTCTAGGCTTCTGCTGGCATTGATGCAGCCATTCCTCACAGAATCCACCAAGCGCAGGGAGGGTTGGAGCAGATCTGAACCCTCTCACTAGCAAAGCACTCCCAAGATGAGCCATAAAGACATATGGGGTGTCACACCCATCAGCCTCAAAGGGGAAGGTTCTTGTGACCTTGAAGACAAGACTAAAATACACATATGTATTGACCATAGGCAGTGAATCCTATCCCAGGTCTGGAAAGGTCAGAGATAGAGGACATTTCTCAACCTTCCTGCCTTGGCTCATCCTGCTTCAGCCCTTCTGTGGCAGAATGATGCGCTTATAATCTGTCCTGGCGGCTGACAGGAACAATCTGCTGAGGTAGCCAGCCCTTCTTTCCTGGCAAAGGGATTAAAGCTACAGCACTAAAAGCTTCTCTTGCAACTATGAAGACCCAAATCTGCACGTGTATTACTGCAGCAAGTATGTGAAAGGAGAAAGCACTGAAGTCAGCGACTAAGGATTGACTAGAAAACAACCATCTTGCTAAGTGACTTACATAAAATAACCACCCTTTCTTTATCATCGAGGTGATGAAATATACCAAACTCAAGTCCAAAATACACTGAAATAAAAACCCTTTTCTCTCCTTTGCTTTAATATACTTAATGCTTAAAAATAAGTATGTACATAAGAGTCCTGTGTTCCAACGGGACAATACATGCACATAAATTAAGCAAGGACTAGAGAACTTTGTGTATAATAGCTTGCCTTGTGACCTTTGTGCTAAGTATATATACATTTGTATATAATACATATGTATGACTATTGCAAAATTCATATAAAAGATTACAATTAAGACAGAGACTACATATTTCTTCTAAGTTTATACCCACATTAAAAGATGATTAATCAGTAGCTTTATAAATCCAAAGAAATTAATTTCAATGAGCTGCTAGCTTCCCAGCTTTAGTTTTATACTTTGATATAACCATAACAGAGTCAGAAGCCAAGATGCTGCAAAGCCATATATAAATGTGTGTGAAGCCATCCCAGACAACCTTACAGGAGAAGGGAGGGTGAGAGCAACTCCAATCTTCATTTCCTATTAACTCTCAGGTCTCTACATGAACATGAGTAACAACCTAAGTAGTAAAGAACAAACAGCCAGAAGCAAGGAGCAGAGGTAAGAACAAATCATTAAAAAGTGATAAGCACCAAGAGCCCTAACTTAGCTAAAGGCAGTAAAAATGCAGACACACAGAGAAAACCATGTCATGCCTCCTCAAAATGAATCTGGTCGTATAGTTTTAGTGCTGAATAAGTGACTGCCTTAGTGCAACACCACAGTGTCTGCTAGAAAGGACAGTATTTCATCAGTGTGCTTAGAGGTCTGATAACCTATTTTCCCAGGTGTCTCTCCCTCCTAAAAAAGAAAATTTCACAGCAAATTAATCTTTGTGCACCATTTTATTCTTCACCGTTCCTCCTCTTGCCTCCCTCCACTCCTCCTATCCATTGTGAAAGGTAAGCAGGAAAATACTGAAATTAAAATTGAAATAAATGACAACAGCAGGAATGGCCTGAGTCTAGTTTGGCTCACAAAAATGAGTTTATGATATGGTTGAGTCAGTGCAAAAAAGAGGTCATGAAAGTGCTGTCACACACCTTTTTGGAGAGGCCTTTTTGTCCACATAGCTACAGGGGAAAGCCTCATCTGCTCAAGGAAACTAATCTTCCAGTACAAAGGGATTTCAATTCACAAACCACCACCATCCCACTCAATTTATATTACATGTGGCCAGTTGGGAGAGATGTAAACAGCAAAGTAAGACACGAAGCAATTCACAACTCAGTCATTTCCAATCCCTCAAAAGTTCACCAGTGAATGTCCTGTGTTAGGACTGTGGTCATTCTGTAACTACATCTACATGTTTGCTTGCCAGAAGCACATGCAAAACCCCATCACATCCAGGGAATCATCGACAATACGCAGTGCATTCCTCTTCTGAAGGGGGAGTGCAGCCCCTCACACAAACTCAGGAAGGGTTTTTTCTCTGGGAGAGAAGAAGGGACAGAGGAAGTTGATTTCAAGTTCCTTCAAGGCATTTCCAAGGTATGTTACATAGACTGTGTTTAAGTATTTCATTGGTCACCAGTGTTTCAATACTCACATACAGCTTTCAACTGCAGATGAGTCTCTGAGCTTAAGGAACCAAGGTCTAAACTCTCAGTTGTACACCATGCTTAGACAAAAACACTCACACTAGTACACCAGTGAAGAGAACTGAACTGCTAAGGGTAAGTGTTATCCAGAGAACAGTATGCAAAATTGAGCCCTAAAACATAATGGGTGAAATTTTAGCACCAAAAGACATTAGAAACTCACAGCATGGCTTTGAGAAGAATGAAGCAAAACTACCCCAAACAGGCTGGTTTAGAAGACAGAGGGCTCTGAGAAGGGAGAACAAAGATTCCTTTTCGGTATTAGCCATAAGACTTTACAAGAGGAATCTTTAAAAACCTAATGGTTTACTATCAGAGAGTGTAACTAGATGAATAAGAAAGATCTGTGTGCAAGCCCACTTTATACAAGAGGTACATAGAGCATAACCAGGAAACTCATCATAATTTCTTGATGTCATTAAAGCATGGCCTAGGACACAGATATCACTCTCCCTCTCTGATAATTTAATTACAGCATAACATCATCAGGTTTAAATCAGAAGAAGGGAGAAAAGACTTGAAGAAGGAAAAAAAACCACACAGCTCTAAGCTGAAGAAAGAGATAGATGGTTATCTGAAACAGAAGTAACTTGCACCAAATTTACACAATAAGGACTTCCAGTCAAGGACTCAAATCCTGTAATTCAGCTCCTCTTTGCTTCTTGAGCAGCAAAGAAGCCAGCTGATCAGACTTTAGAGACATCTTTCCCTGTTAATTGGTAACAGTTTACCCATGGTAACAGTTTAAAACAGAGATTGTATCACACCCACTGTCTCCTGAGAGCAAAAATACATGTGTAATCAAATTGTTAAGGTAAAACAGTAAAAAGATGGAAAGGCAATTAACAGCATATACAAAGAAATCTTTGCAACTGAAAATACAGGATCTGTTTTCACTGAGAATAACATTTTCTCAGTTGAACTTTGGCACGTAAGCCGGGTGGTACAAAACCCACATTTTCACAAATACAAAAAACCCCTTCTGTTATCAAATAAACTCTTATTCCTCTCATCTTTAATCCCAAGCACCATATATGCCACCTCCACACAAGAACCAAGAAATCCGTGCTTAACATCAAAATGCCCCTTGGCCCCTTTTTATGCATATGTGGCCTTCAGAACATCTAGCAGCTGAAGAAGAGGCTCCTGGATGCAACTGAGCAGAGAAGCCCAGCTGCCAGTGAGTACCTAGATCTCAGTTTCAGTTTTATAAGGCAGAGCCAAAGGCCAGAGGAGAGGAGAACATTTGCGTGTGCGTTTTGAAAGGAAAAGGTGAAACATTTTACAATGGAAAAGGGAAACATAAGTTGGTTTGGATGTGAGAATTGTGCAGCACAGCCTCTCACAGGTATGACAAAGCAAGCTTTGGAGCACAAGATGGTCAAATAGCAATGAAAGCTGGAGGCAGGATGTGAAAAATTAGTGAAACTTTTCAGCTGAGACTAGAAAAAGCTTGAAGAGATGAAAGGGCAAATTACTGAGCTCTTTGCTTACATGGCATTTGTAAGGAAAACTTCCAACTCCAAATAGCCAATTATACTTAAACTCAGGTGTGTCTCTTCTCAAACCTACACAAAACAATCCAAAAGAATAAAGAAGACCTAGGACTAAGCTAAAGGAAAGGAAGAGAAGAAACAAGTAGGAGGAGAATAGAGAACAAAAAGAAGACACACTTGGACAAAGGATAAACAACAGAAGAAGGTGCAACCTTCAAAGACCGCTCTAGGAAAAAAAAACCAAACCAGACACCAGACTGGGAGATTATCTTTTTGATCTGTACTTATCAATAAAATACCAAGAAATTTCCAGTCATGAGCTTGAGGCCTCATTGAACTGTACGAAGTAAACAAAATCACTTAAAACACAGGAGATGAGTGTGAGAATTTCAGTGCCAGCTGCAATGCTGTGGGATCAGTTGGTGGTAATTCAGTGAAACTGATGCTGTAAATCCAGTGCATCTGGAAAACTCAGCCTCCATCTCTCTTTTAGATTCTCAAGGATGCAAGGGGGATGACATCTAATTCAGTACCAAAAAAACACAATAAAAACATTTCCATCTGTACACAAAAATGATGTATCACCTCCCAGTTAGCAAGCAAGCTCAAACCCACGAGGAAATAAACAGATGACTTCACACTACCAGGAATATGTGGAGAGCAACCAGAGCAGAGAATACACTGTGTCCTCAGAAATCACACATGACACCAAACACAAAGGAGCAAGAAACATGGCATGAAAATGAACTAAACGGAAAGAAAGAAAACAGAACCAAAAAGAGTACTTCCACTAAAGGACAACCAGAAAACGAACCAGACAGAGAAAAGATCATAGAATCATAGAATATGCTGAGTTGGAAGAGACCCATCAAGATTAAGTCCAACTCCTGGTCCCATGTGGAACATCACAAGAATCACCATATACCTGAGAGCATTGTCCAAATGCTTCTTGAACTCTATCAGGCTCAGTGCTATGACCACCTCCCTGGGGAACCTCTTCCAGTGTTCAGCCACCCTTTGGGCAAAAAACTTCCTCCTGACATCCAGCCTAAACGTTCTCTGACCCAGCTTCATGCTGTTTCCTTGAGTTCTGTCACTGGTAATGAGAGTGAGGAGATCTGTACCTGCCCCTCCTCTTCCCCTTGTGAGGATGCTGAAGACCACAGTGAGGTCTCCCCTCAGTCTCCTCCAGGCTGAACAAACCAAGTGACCTCAGCCACTCCTCACCAGGCTTCCCCTCCAGACCCTTCACCATCCCTGTGGCCCTCCTTTGGACACTCTCTAATAGCTGAATGTCTTTACATTTTGGTGCCCAAAACTGCCCCCAGCACTGGAGGTGAGGCTGCCCCAGTGCAGAGCAGAGCAGGACAATCCCCTCCCTTGCCCAGCTGGTGATACTGTGCCTGATTCCCCCCAGGACATCATTGACCCTCCTAGCTGAATTGTGAATTATTGAAAATTTCTACATATTTCCCTGTTTGCTAGGGAGGAAAAGTTATACACTGTGACTAGCACAGGTCTTTCTCGTGGGAACATTTTGCTACACTTCATAAACAAAGATAAAGTTTGGATGTTTTGCAAACAACGTCTCCGGATTAGGTCAGTTCGGGCTTGGCCAATTGGGCCTAAGAAGAGGTCTCGAGCTGACCAATCTGGGTGACCTCTGTAAACTCTATATATATGGAAATCAAAACAATAAAGCTCTCTTCCCTCTTTCCTTGTCTGAGAACTTGGGTCATTCCTCAGCTAGCGGCTCAACAGCGACAATACACTCTCATGTAACATCCTCTGTCTCTTCTAGTGCTTCTACCCTGCTAGGCTGAGGTGCTGTGGTGCTGTATCACCTGCTACAAACAAGGCATTCTGCTCATGGTTAACACACACAGGCAGAGTGTGAAAAGTGAGGAGGGATGCACTGTAAGGTAGCAAACGCCAAACCATCAGGGTTTCCATCTACATCACTTCACACTGTTGAGTTGAGGACAGTAACACAGAACAGCAACACCTGCACTACTGTCAGACCGCTCTTCCAGGTGATGGGAAAAGGCTCATTTCCTTATCCCATCTCAAGCCACTGAAACAAGTCAAACCTCCTTTCACAAAATGAGCTTTGCTTACCCCACACAGCATGGTGCCAGGTACATACACCAAATAGAAGCAATGCTTCTGCTTAGATTTAAGAATGTGCCTAACTCCCAGCTGGATCAGCACTTTCAACCACATATCCTTGTGGCCAAGGATTTGCATTCTTACACATCCTTAAACTTTCCAGGACATGTCATTTATCATTCTGACTGTGATAAAGGATGGCAACACCCTGATCGTTTATCTTGCTCTCAATACACTGCAGAAAACAAAAATATAGATTTTTTTTTTTTTACAACAAGGTGGAGGGCACAGATATCACTCTCCCTCTTTGATAATTTAATTATAGCATAACATCATCAGGTTTAAATCAGAAGAAGGGAGAAAAGACTCGAAGAAGGAAAAAAAAGTGGTGGAAGCAACATTTACTGCAAAAGAAACAAACAAAAAATCTGTTTACAGATCACATCTGAAAAGAACATCTCTATTAAATGGGATTTTAGAAGAACTGACAAGAATAAATCCATGTGCAGCTCCAGGTATTTCAGCCTAAATGTGGAAAATACACATTACTCTGAGTTTATGAAGGGCTTTGTTTTATCAGTACTACTTATACACACTTTCTCGGTTCATTTTAGGCATATTGCAAGATTTTAAACCAACAGACTTGAGAGCTCACTGATTTTAAAAGACAACAGCTCCCTTTTTTTAACATGTTTCTAAATTATATATGGGCTGTGTACTTCTCCAGACAAATGAACTCTGATAAATCATGTTCTCACATGAACTAAAGATGAAGACTGTACAATGTCAGTCATGCTGCAGATCCGTTTAGACACCGCCTCTACCTGAAACAACACAATCCATGTGTTGAGATCCTCATCAATCAGATCCTCATCCTTCCTTATCAGAAGCTGAAATTTGTGCTACAATGGGCTCAGGCAGGTCCTGAGAGGATGCTGCCTAGAACACATCCTCCACAGCCAGCATTATGGCAGACTGAATCCAGCTCCTCTCACAAGTTTCTCCTGATGGGATTGCTCTCCCTCCTAACTGACTTTCTCTGTTACGCCTGGCTGAGTGACTCTGGCTGCACCTGTGGTCTGCGATACATTTAACAAACAGCACAGTGTGCTCCATGACCTGGCTGCTCCTAGCCACGTGCCTGCAGGAATGCTGCCTGGAACATTAAGCCCACTGCATGCGCTTGAGCGCACAAGCCCCATTTTGGACCCGCTTCATTACCCTTTTCTCAGCAAGCTCGCCCAGACTTAATTTAATGCATTTAAGGACTGAAGACCAGCTTTGCCACCCTGCAGTGCTATCAAACATGTTACAGGCTGAGGATTTGGCCGCATGCCATCTATGGGGTTTCCTTCAAAAAAACTTCTTCTGAAAATAGCTGAGCTGATGCTTGAGCACTATGTGATCCATCCAACACAGACTGCCACCCCATCTTTACACTGACCTTTGCACACCCAGTCCCTCCCCTACAACAGCACAGGAGTGGGATCATTTCCAAGTTTCCTTGTCTGATACTCTGAAAGCATGGAAGAAGAGTGGAGTACACAACAGCAGTCCCTCTATTTGGGTTCTACTGGCCTGGTCAGTTTAATACAACACCTCTCTTTACTGCTACAGAAGGGCAGTCACAACCCCCAGACCAGGAGGTAGCCTCAAGGAGACACAGGAGTAACAAGAGGCAAGTAAATGCTTTCCAGCTTCTTCTTCAGCAAGAGTTCCCTGAGCCTGGGGACTGTCATCTTAAGATCCAAATTCCCATGGAAGAAAGATTTTTCCTTTCCAAAGGTGACTTCCAACTTCATCAACACTTAGGCAGGATGTAACGAGCCGGAGGCCCAGTAAACCAGCACAGCCTTGAGAGAGCAGGGGGGCTCTTTGTCTAGAGCCACACCTGGACAGGCCTTTGCAGTGCAATCCCACCTCTGTCTACGAACAGCCTTCCTCCCAACACATTCAGAAATGTGTGTACTATCCTTCTACCAGTACTATATAAACTAAAAACCTTTTAAGTTCAAACACAAATCACTTCTTTTCTGATCTGGCCAATTAAAAAATGACAAATGACAACAAGTTGTGAAATTTATCTTGTCACCAGCCTGTAATTGCTACTTGGAGCTTCAAATTATGGCAGAAGAAAATGAAGAACAAAACTGAAGTGTTTATAGCTTGTTTGGATTCTGGTTCACAAAGTACAGCATTATCTTTGTTAGTGTGTGAGGAAATGCAATTGCACTGTGGACCACTACATCAAAAATCATCTACTTTAATTAATTACTTGAGTATTATACCAGCAAGAAAGGAATTATTGTAGTTATTTCAGAGTTACTTACTGCTTTTATACATGTGATCTGTCTGCAAAGGTTAATAGTAATTTGTCAAAAAATTAATTTTACTACAGAATTATTATAGTATTAAGATTTAGGATTAGCATACTAAGATACTATGATTATTAGGATACCTAATAGTATCCTAATAAATACAAAAACGTTTGAGATCTTTCTAAAGAGGGACTGGATCAGGATTAAGGAGTAGAGGAGGAATAAAAGGCTGCAGTTTAAGTAGGTGTCAGATTGTCTACAGATGGAGAGTTAAGGATAGAGAAAGACTGAGAAGCCTGATGTTAAAGAAAAAAACTCAACAACAAAACTAGAGGTGGACTTCCGAGACCTTCCAACTAAAATTACAGTACTTTAGGTGCACTTAGATGCACTTGATTTAAAGTTAACTCATTCACCTTTCTTCACTGAAAAAATCACCTATAAATACCAGAAATAAAAGCCCACCAATCAAAAGCAATCAAAGTTAAATTTTTAAAGCTAGCTCTGTCCCTCTGTTCTTCCCCCCAGGTTTCCAACTTCCCATCTCAGGGCTGTCAGTAGCTGTCAGCAGATCATATGAGAAATTCATCTGAACATACAACATAACTTGACAGGCAATACATCAGAAAACCTAGATGTGACAACAGCAAATTCCACCAGATGGTCCTGGATCATATCTATCCATTAAAAAAAATTCTGACAGAAAAAAAATCCCAACCACAGAAAAGCAGAATTTCTGAAGAAGAAAAAAAATATCTGGTATATGCACTGATCACCCTTTGTCCTAACCATGCCAGAAAAGGAGATACAACAGCTCCAGTTTGTCCTCAACAGTTTGTCCTGTCATTAATATCTATGTGTATATTTCACCCTCCTCCCCAAAGAAACGACTTCTAAATAAAGATGCCTCTCCATTAAAGGCAGTATGTACTACTGATAATGCTGCTTTCCAATTGAGAAAATTCTGTCAATGACTCTGGAGCCTGGTCCTGCTCCAGTACAAACATGGAACACCAAAACCATGTAGTTAGCCCTGGGAGTAGCTGCAAACTTGAAGCACATTCAAGACTCCCTGTTTGCCACCCTTCCCACCTCCCTGTTGCTCCTGCAGGCAGCAGATTCTGTTTGGGTTCAGGCTGCCAACAAACCTCATCAGCCTGTGCAGCAACCCTTTTAAGAGAGGCCTTAGATTGCCTTGTCCCCTGTCAGCCATGTAACCCCGTGAAGGCAGCTGAGACCTGCAGGTCAAACACCGACTGTCCAGTCCTACCCTCAATCCAGGTAAAACTGCCTTTGATACACGTGAAGCACAAACCACATTCCAGCAGGCACAACCTGCTCTGGCCTCTTGCCCACATGAAACAGTGCTGTGGCAGGCACAGGGTCAAGGTCAGGACACTGTGCCACCCTCAGAGAGATCAGCACAGTCCCATGGCAAAAAACACCAGGTCCAGAAGCAGCTCTATGGTTATTTCACTGAAGCTGTCACTGTTCTTCAGGTGAGCACCACCAGCCTGGCCACAGCAGCAGCTCAGCTGTGACAAGAGTGAGAGGCCTATGAAACATAAATCAAACTGGAGCAGGCTGTCACTGCTCAAGTGGGACCCTCAGGGACACCATTCCTTGCTCCTGTTGTGCCCCTGCCTTCAATAGCTGTGTGCAGATACATGTTTTCCTCTGAGAGAAGTAATTGTCTGCAGATGCAAAAAACTACGATGCATCCTTATCCTCCCAATTGCCCACACTTAGAAGAAATGGTATTTAGTCAAATATATTTTTAATTGGTAAAGCAAATAGACATGAATCTGAATGCACAGAGGGAAGGAAGACGGTGCAGGATGTGGTCTTATTTTATCATCGTTTTATAGGACAGGATACTGCTCCAAATTTCTTTGGAAATCTGGCAGTTGCTTTGAATCCAAAGCTGTGACTGCAGTAGAAAGCCAATCTACTCCCTGTCAGTGCACAAGCTGCACTCCACAGCTTAGGGATGAGGAAATCTCTCAGGCCACTGTGGCAAAATCAGTTTCCACCAAGAAACCAGACTGATCCTTTAACCAAGGAGTAATTCTGTATATCATACACACCTTTTTTCCTTCCCCTAAGGACAGCTCCTTCCATTATAGACTCTCCTTTGCTGTGGACCCATTTCTTGAGTGAGAAACCCCTGTGTGGGGGATTACTCCAGTGCACTGGTGGGGAAGTGGGCTGCAGTCCTGCTTCAGAACTGCAGGTGAGTGGGCTGGTTCCAGAGGTTAATAATGAAAAGGGCCTTTTTAGCAATGGCAGATGGCTACTCCCTGACTTCTGAAGAAGCAGTTTATTGTGTCCATCTAATCCATTTTACAGTTATCACCTTTAGCACAGAGAGAAAGCTACTTTTGCATCATGGACCTGAGAACAAAAGGCTTATGAAAAATCTAATTCTCCCCTCCTCCTTGAACTTCAATAAGGAATATATGATTTTTTACTCTGCCTTTGTCATTTCAACATAAAAGAAAAAGTCAGTGACATTTTCAAGTTTTGTTGTTGTGCACCAGGGTGGTTTCAAATATTGCAGAAGAACTTAATTACATTTCCAGACACTTTTGACTGGAACTTAAATGTTGCGACAGCAATAATAGTCTCTTAGAGATTAGAAAAACAGGCATTTAGCTCAAAATGTATGTTCTGATTAAACTGAAAATGGACACCACCTTTTCACTGGAGTGCCTTTTGGCATCTAAAAGTTTTTCTATAAATACTAGGCTATGATTTTCCAAACCATCAACTTCCTACACAGAGAGAAAAATACACATCTTACTATTTAATCGTTCTCAGTCTAACTACTGTAAAAGAGAAGGCATAAGAATAAAATGTATTTAATAAAATTGATAGAATGTCACCTCCTCCCTTTCTGATATTTAATTATATGTCATTAGAAAAGCAAAAAATAGTGCAAATCAAAGTCCATGAATCAGCTGTTTACTTTACTTATTTATAGGCATTTATATAGCACTCATCACCATAGCAACCAGGAACCTTTTTTCTTCTTGTTCAAAAGAAAAGTTGTATTTCAAAATGTGATCCTTTGATGTCACAGTGCAAACAAGTACTTAGGTCCTGTGCTACAAACACTTTAGGCAGGTGCCTGTAGTATGTGAACCAAGTCAAAGGTGTGATGAAAGAGACAGAATCACAGAAAGGAAAAATGAAGGGAAAGGAACCATGAAACAAGTGAGAAACAGAGAAAGAGGGAAACAGTAAAGGGCTTTCCTATGAAAATTCACAGTGCACTGTGTCTCACAATAAGCCATGATCTCCCCAGTAGTTTTTACCTGTAATAACAAGTGACTGGTTCATGGAGAACAATCCAATTAATGAAGACCAATCAACAAGTTCCAAATTTATGCTGAGGGCACTGGTGAATATTATTACACAAGGATTTCTAAAAGGATAGTAGCTTAAAAATGAGGCTGCAGAGGGCTGTCTGTCTTTTGAGAGCAAAGAAGTCAGGAGTCTCACTTTGACTACTACTGTCTTCTGATCCTCCAGCAATTAGCCATTACCAAATACCCCCAGAATTAATAGACCTTTTTAAAAATGCCATCTGCTCACAAAACATCAAAGAAATGTGTAAATTAGAACACTGCTCCTGCCTACACCATTACAGAATGAATTACTAGGTATGTCTTGCAATTGCAGTTGCCTCATGATACTTCTGGGAACTACTTTTCAGACCCCCAAAAGAGACTGAAATTGGTTTTACACTATTTCATCTGGTTGCTTTTCATTCATTGTACAGATGATACACATACATGTACAATGTAGTATTTCAGATTCTTTTTAAAGCTAATGAATTTCTAATTGGGACAGAAAAAAAAAAGGCATCTTTAGCCTGTTGTCATTTTGTTATATAAGAGACATTATCATGAAGATTTCCTCAAGACACTGGTATGTGAAGCTATTGTCTTCAACTCTGCATTTAGCTTGATCCTAACTTCTTCATAAACCAATACTGTCCCAAACAGTTAAATAAGGACTGTTCAGTTGTTCCTAAGCTAAGCACATAAATCTTTACTCAAGACTGGTGGTTATTTTGTAGTCTTTTTTTACACTGTATTCTAAATAGGGCAGAAGCTGCATGTATGACAGCAGGAAAAGCGACAAGTTCCTTATCTGGAAAAGCACCAGCAGGCACGGTTATCAGAACAGACCAGCTCTTTTAAAGTGGATTGATGAAGCTATTTTTAAAAACACCTAATAACATCACAGAGGAGACTCTGATCTCTGCAAAGGTGAGACGCACAGCTCGATACTCCTGGGAGGCAGCTAATGAAACTGAAGCTTGTCATACACAGACTGCATCCAGTAATTGGCTTTGAACACTTGCAGATGAGATTCCCCCACACTGAGCTCAATGTCCTGCTCACAGCTTGAGCCAAACACAGGCAGAGCTGGGCACTGTCTGGCACAACCAGGTGTGAGTGGCTGTCTCTACCCTGCCTGTGCCGCCAGGCCCAACCCATCTACTTGGAAGGCAAAGAAAGAAACCTAATTTCTTCCAGCACCTCACACCTACCACTTGGCTTCCAGGACAGGAAGACAGTTGTGTAGGAAAGGTGGCAGAATGGTGTTGGAGCAGGTGGTGTGCTGATGGAGAAGGGAACACATCCTACCACAGAAGGTGAAGGAAAGGGGGGAAGACCTAAAAGGAGAAGGAAGAGGGTCCCATGTCCTGCCTTCATCCAGCACAGCAGAACCACCAACAAATGCTAACCCTCAGTTAGTGCTCTGTGCTGACTGTACAAAGTCCCTTAGGGACAGCCACTGACCTCCCCAGGAAGGCAGCCAGCAAAACAGGGGAAGCATCATCCATTTTCCCCAAATTCCACTGACCCTTCCTAGCCACTTTTCCCTGAGCTTTGTGGACCCACAGATCCATTCTACCTCTTGATGTGAACTACGAAACTGAATTCTGACACCATCTTGGAGCACAGCCAAAGAAAATACCATCCCACAGTATAAGAAGGCTCTTTGTCCTCTTGAAGAAATTTTATCTGCATAGCTGAGGACCTCTGGTCTGGTTCTAGCTCTGTGGTTTAATGCTCTCCTTTGCACCACCTTCTTTTTCATGATTCTTCCTGCCTCCCACTACTTCCTAGAAAAATCCACTCCTTCACAGCCTAGATACTCCCTGACTGGAAAAGCCATTTTAAATAAAAAGCAAGCTCTTCTGCTGAGAAAAGTCATCTATGGCTCTGATCATTTGATAGACTTACTCGTTGAAGACCTCTAAGCCTCTGTGTTTTATAACACCTCCGAAAGACCTTGCTATGTTAAAGCACAGGCCAGATACATTAAAAACTCTGGAGAGCAGTAACTGAATGTGGGCTGCTGTCATAGGGAACCGTTTAGACCCACAGCACTTATAGAACACTTTAAAGCAACAATTTCTAGGAGAAAGGGGGTGAGAATAAGGGCAAAGAGAATATTCAATTTCCAGACGATTGAAGCAAATCTCAGTAAGTTCACAGTGAGATGCAACTCAGGAGATTGGAAATTTAACTGGAAAGAGATTTCCATATAGTCGATCTATTTTGCACATTGCTTAATACAGAATGGGCTCTAAGTAATTAGTCCCAAAACATTACCCAGGCACCTAGAGTGCATGTTCATGGCACACTTCACAAGTGTTGGAAGCTGAACTCCAGCTTTGATGACAGCTAATTAAAACACAAAAGTGAGACTCTAAGTAAAACTGCCACCCTGCAATCATACACCGTTCAAAATGCACTCTGGCAGAAAAGCAGACTGCAAGGCAGCTTTCCTGTATCTAGTTCACGCATTTAGTATCTACCATGGTTTTGAAAATGACATTGCAAAATAAACACCCTGTCTTACAGTTGATCTGTTTAGCATAAGTCAGATTTGTTTCAGGGAGAACATCCTTGCAGAGAAGAAGAGCTCTTCTGGTTCCCAGCTAAGTTAAGGCTTGAGCTAACAAGCCAATCAATCAGTTCAAGTGTTTTGAGGTCGCTCTTAAAAGGAGCCGTTTCTGTTTTATTACCAAAGTCAGCAGTCACCGTTTAAAAGTCAGCATTTGTCAATAGTTACCCAACTATGGCACTGGTGTGAAAACACTGATATGTTCCCTTGGCTTGAGCAGCTGTTCAGATACAGTCCTTATTCTCATTACCAGAGGAGAGGGTGCCTCTCCAATGTATTTATTTTTCCAAACCTGCAGCCATTATCTCCATAGCCCATTTAAACACGGGGTGAATTGAGGGGGCTGGAAGGGAGCAAGGGGACCCAGCAGACACCGCTGAGCCCGACCTCAGAACATGAATGTGCAATGCATCCAGAGCTGACACACGCAAGAGAAACTTTACCACCATGCTTAGTCAGCACGAATTAAAATAATTTACAAGGTGCAGGATGCGATAAACCCAGCATCCATATCCACGGGGGCCAAATTCACTTCTAAGCTTTCAAAGCCCGAAGAGAGGTGTCGGGGAGGGTGTCCCCAGGCACTCAGCCATCAAGGAAAACTGTCAGGAGAACATAATTACATCTTTACCTGCCCCAGTAGGCTTTAAACCTGCAGCGCCTTTGACCTCTGGGGAGGTTATTAGAGTTGCAATTGAGCAGCAGCCCGCGAGAGCAGGCACCGCTCGCTCTCCCGCGGGCTGCCGGCCCGGACCGCTCTCGCTGCCCGGCTCTGCTCAGGAGTGCACGGCCGCCGCCAGCGCCGCCCCGGGGGTTCCCCGGCTTGTCCGCCTCCCCGCCGTGGGGTCGCCGCCGGCCACGAGGGACACGGCCCCGCTTCCCCATCACCCGCTCTCCCTCCGAGAAGGAGGCGGCAGCCACCGCCCCCCGCGAACCGCCCCCTGCGGCTGCCCGAGACGGCCCCCGCCCCGCGGCCGCCCCGCACCGCCTCACCTGCCGCCCGCGGCAGCGACCGCCCCTCGGCCCGGCCCGGCCCTGCCCCGCCGCCCCGGCCGCCTCCTCGCTCACCGGGTCCCGCCCGCCGCCGGGAGGGGAGGGGACGGGGTGGGCGGCCCTGGCAGGCGGCCGCCGCGCATGCCCGGTGCGGGCGAAGGGCATTGTGGAGGCTGCAGTTCGCCGAGCCCTCGGGGCGGCTGTCTTGCTCGGCGCTCACCCTGCCCCGCTGCTGCCCCGCTGCTGCCCCGCTGCTGCCCCGCATCCAGCGCTCACCCTGCCCCGCTGCTGCCCCGCATCCAGCGCACACCATGCACCCGGTCCTGCCCGGGGGTGTTCAGCGCCCACCCTGGTCCCGGTCCCAGCTCCCAGCCCTGCTCCCACCGCAGCCCGGCGGGTTCGCCGCACGGCTTTCTTCCCGGCCTGCCCAGCTCTTGCCTCCTCGGCCGATCGGTTTGCTGGAGCCCTCTTGCTCTTCCCAGCCGTCTGCGTTGCCCACCCGCAGCTCCTCGTCTTTCCCCTAAATCTCCAGCCTCCATAGAATCATCGAATCATCAAGGCTGGGAGAGACCTTAAGATCATCTAGTCCAGACGCCGACCCAGCAGTACCACTGTAACCCCTAAACCACTTCACCCAGCACCGGATCCGAGTGTCTCTTCGACACCTGCAGGGAGGGTGAGTTCACCACACCCCCGGGGCAACCTGTTCCAATGGCTGAGCCCCCCTGACAGTGAAAAATTTGTCTCTAATACCTAATCTGAATCTCCCCTGTCCCAGCTTTAGGCCATTTCCTCTGGTCCTTTCACTCCAGGCATGGCGGAAGAGACTCGCTCCCACCACACTGCAATCTTCTTTCGGGTGCTTGTTTCACCAGAGCACGAGTGACCCAACTCACAGACCATTAAAGCTTGAATCAACCACCTAGAGCATGCTGAGTCTGCAACAAGAGGTTGAATCACCTGAGCAGGTGGGCACGCGTGTGTAACAGCACCTCTGCTCCCAGCCTCTCCCAAAGTCAAAGGGGCTTTTTGTCATTCACTTCACTGAGGGTTTTGTTTCCCATGGGAAACATGGGAAACATGTCTTCCTACTCCCACACCCGTGCGGAGCTCTCACTCGATGTGAAGGACAGATAGCGGTTAGGTAGCATCTTTCACATTAGCTGGTGTTTGTATGCATAGCTAAATGCTCCCAGAGTGACGGGATTGCTAAACATGCATGCAGGAATTTAATATAAAAGTTTAACCGTTGAAGAGTTTGCTCCTGAAAAGCTGATAGTCATTTGGGGGAAATAAAATCTAAAAGCTTAGTACTCCTTCCTCCAGACTCTTTTTTTCTGCCTTACAGGTTCTGTAGCTAATGATCTGAAGAATTAGCTTGTGTTACAAGAGATACACACAAGGACTGAGGGTTTTCAGAAATGCTTGTTGCTACTTCAAATTTAATTTTGTTACAGTCTCTATGAATTCTAGTGTTGAGCTCCCATGGATGGACAAGGCAAATGTCAGGTTTCTGAGATATGTTTTCCAGTTCGTTCAAGAACTATTACACTAATGAAATCCATTGCAAGAGATCCCATCTACTCTGTTTCTTGTTAGGTTTGTGAGTTATAGTCCAGTCTTGAGAGACTTCAGAATGCTGGACCTACATCCCTTGAACTATGGCAACAATGCCAAATAATCATTGTCATGATCCTTTTCATTATTTCATTGGAATTTTCATTGGAATAAAAAGCCACTATTTCAACAATGTTTAGAGATATCTATTAATCTTCCCAAAGCATTTGTGAGTAGAAATCCTGACTAAGATTTCACAAATACCTGCTTGCATATTCACATAAATGTCATCTGCAGTGCTACTTTTCCTCCTTGTTATGAAATATTTAATGAACCAGCCAAAAGCCAGACTCTACAGTAATTTGAATTAAGTGGCCAGTCACGTATCACAGACAATGAATGGCCAAAGACACAGACATAATTGTTCAAGAAAAAAAGAACACCCATAATCTGAAATGTGTTTCTATGAAATATTCATAGGGTTTTGGTGATTTATTGTCATGTCTGCTTCAGAATAGCCTGCAATGGGAAAAAGAGCATAATCTGATAAACTTTTCATGCAAAACAGTGTCGCTGTTGAGCCGCTAGCTGAGAGGAAAACCCAGGTTCTCAGGCAAGGAAAGAGAAAAGTGTGTTTATTATTTTGATTTCCATATATATAGAGTTTTCAGAGGTCACCCAGATTGGTCAGCCAGAAACCTCCCCCTGGGCCTAATTGGCCAGGCCTGAACTGCCCTAATCTCGAGACGCTGTTTGCAAAACATCCAAACTTTATCTTTGTTTATAAAACGTGGCAAAAATGTTCTCACGAGAAAGACCTGTGCTAGCCACAAAACAGTTCATTCATTATTCCTGGAGTAAGAAGTTTGTAGACCCACATCTGTTTAAGTCCATCATCTATACGTGGTAGAGATGCGTTTTCCTCAATGCCTGGTGTTACAAGGGATACCTACTGGAAGCAGTGTGAACATGCTAATGGCAGATACAGTCCCTTCAGGTGCCCAGGCATAGGTGCCTAGTGCAATTTTGGACAGTTTAGGTTGTCCAAGACATCTGCACAAGGCTGGTAGATACAACATGGGACCTAAGAGATGCTACGTGGCCTAAAGCTTCCTTGAGCTTCAACTCAGTGTCTACCCTTATGTTGCCCAAATCACTTCTGATGTGACCATTCAGGGAATAAATCAGCTTTTACAGACACAGGCAGAGGTTGGACACACAACTGGGAGCTAGAACAGTTGAGCCACTCTTTACAGTTCAGTAGACAGAGCTGTATCTCCAACCTGAAGCAAACACTGGAATATTTCCAACGCATACGTCTTCTCCTCACATCACCTTCTACCCTTGGGCTATAGCTCTCTCTGTATGTGCAGCCTCTTTGAACCAGAAAATATCAGAGGGCTGGGTCCTGGAGAGTGACTCCACCCAGCAGAGTCATTGACATGCCTGCTCATGAACATCAACACACTGGACTGCAGCACACCAAGCCTTGCTCAGGTGAAGTCAACTAGATCCACCAGCTTCTTTGTTGTGTGTCTCTGTGCGATGCTGCCTCAGCTTTTTTGGCCATTTACCTAATGCCTCTGCTCTCCCTTGGTTTTCACTACCTCTGTGTGCTGCACGAATTGTGGGTACTTGTGCTCTCAAACTTTCCACAGCAGGACAGACAGAAGGATCTACACAAGCTGTTGGTAGGATCTTGCTGGGCAAGATCCTCAGATCTTAGCCACTCAGATTTTTTTACATGTCAGCTTTGTAAAATGGATTTGGTGGGGGAGAGTGGGACACACAAGTCCCAGGGATGTGGCAGTCTGCCTGTGGTATAATCACAGCTCAGCAGAGCTTGCGGGCCAACCAGCCAGTATGTAAAACTGGATGAGCACCAGTCTCGTAAGAGGTAATAAGCAACATCCATGGAGTGTGCTGCTGCCTAATCATCCTGCCAAGGAAAACCATTTCAGCCAAAAACATCAGTGAAGCCATTTGGGACTGAAGGCACCGTGGAACTCTCTGCACATCCGCTCAGCATATGCTAAATGCAGGCAGCAGAGAGAGCTGAACGAGGGACTTTGAAACTGTTATATGCCTCAAACCTCTCTTACAAATTCATGTAATTCACTAAAGAAATTATACATATTCATGTCATTCTACTTCAGGATTATGAATTTATTTAGAGGGGATAAATGCTTTCTTGCCTCCAAAGAGCAAGATTTCATTAAACTGTCTCTCTTTTGGAAAAAGCAAGCAGTGACCGCAATCTCTGCAGTACCTGGCAGCCAGTAATAGCTGTATCATGGTCAATACCTGCCCTCTAGTAGCAATTTTTCACATGCTGATGTTGAACACATGCAGGAGTAAAAAAAGAAATAAATCTGCTGCTGAGCAATGCTGCTACTGAAATTACTTGTGCCTGGTAGGAGGACACTGGGTATTCTGAACGCACAGCTCTTATACTGGTGTTCTACTCCTTGAGCCCAAGGACTGGGTAATTAATTGCTGGTGTTGCCAAAGAAGGTTAAGACTTTGTTTATCTTGTTGCAGGTAAAATGAGGTGAAATGAGTGCATGTGCTGTTAAACAGCTAAGCAAACATGACTATTCTATACTAAGAGAGATGAAAAACCTTATAAGGATGACAGTTAAAGCTCTCCACTAGTTTCATGGTGACACTAAGAGAGCAAAAAGACCTTCCAGTCCCACGTGCAGGGCACTGGCCCCTGCTTCTGCTGCTAGCAATCAGATCCCACTGAGCACAGAAGTGAGCAGCATGTGGCAATCTGCACTAGGATGACAGCAAAACAACAGGGAAAGTAGCTCTTTCCTAGCTCCTTGTGGAGTGGCAACAGCTTCTGCTTGGTTTTTGGAGTGGTCTGCTTAGTTTGAAATGCAGGACAGTTAGATAAGCAAACACCTGATTTATTTAGCCATTCACTTATTTAACAACATGGGACAGGCAAACTATTAAGAAATAGGGAATTTTTCCTTGTAACAGGAAATCCATTTGTGTATGGACTTAAGGTAGATGTTCCTGTTAAATACAGAAAAATGGCCTCTCTTGCACTAATCTAATACCGTGACGAAATATAAATCTCCACAATACAAAAAAGCAATAGGTGGGTACTTGTGACAATGAATAAAAAAGACAGAAAAATGGAGAAATCCAATGACAGTCGACATCAACAGATGTGCCAAAAGCTCCCTTGTATGACAAAGTGACTGTCACATGAAATATTAGCAACTATCCAAAACTGGGAAAGTGTGAAAATCTTGTTGCTGTATAAATTATCTAAGACACTCCTGCCAATTATAGACTTACTGTGAGGAAGAGAGACATTGGTAATCATGACAGCGACTGTGTTTGAGTGTCATGTGAATATTCTCGGGCAATTATTCAAATCAATCATTTCTTGTCCATGTAGGAAAGATTCATCACTTTTAGTATCTCATGTCACTCAGTGACTGGATTGATGATGCTCTGCTATTTGTGGTGTTCTGTAGCCCTGCCTGTTTAAGGTGGCAGCATTGCCACGTATTTAACTGCTGAGGTGCAGAGCTGTCCAGCACAAAGTGGGAGGGCATAGGCCCATGTTATGATCCAATTATTAAGGTTCTTTGGAAATACCTCTGCCCGAATTAAGGTGCAAACGGGACCATATGCCAGTCAACAGTATGGGTTTTATTTGATAGTAAATATGAGAGAGAGAGGGAGGAAAAGAGAGAAAAAGAGAAGTAGGAAAAGAGGTGGGGGGGACAGAAAGAGGGAGAAAGAAAGTATCACCATCTATGGATCCCAACGATGTCGCGTTGATCCTCTCCAGCTGGTCTTCTCAGTGGTGATGGTCCCCCCAAAAAGCACAGAGTGCCATGGGTTAATATACACTCAGGCCAGGGGCAATGTCCAGGCATGTCCCCCCGGGAGAGTGGGCAGCCTCTAGCAGCAGACTTTGCTTGCATCACCTGCACTCCTGTGGTGCAAGGCCTAGCACTCTGGGGGGTCTGTGATGGATTGTGACTCCCCCTCAGCTGCCTCTCATGTGAGAGTCCCATGGATGTGGCCTGTGGGGTTGGGGGTTCCACAGCTGGGCCAGTCTGTGTAAACCTGGCTTCTGTGAGCTGTGCTCTGCCTCCACCCCAATACTCAGCCAGGGATGACCCTCCGTGTAGCTGAGGTTTGGCCTTTGTGAATGCATTCCTTTCCCTCAGCCTGAGATGACTGAACAATAGGTTTCCCTTTATCTAATCTCAGCAGTTTGACTCAGTCCAAGGTCCTAGTCCAGGTATCTTCAGGGAGGCTTCTTTGATTGTAGCTTCTTTATACACTTTTTGTTATCATGAGCAAAATTTTATATCAATGTTTGAGGCATGAACTATTTCAGTCTCTGACAGCCCAGAACCCATGTGAAACATTACACAGGCTGTAAGAGACCAATTCACTTCTGCACTGAGCAATGTCCAATCCAAAAGCGTTTTTGGAAGTGGCAGGAGCAATGCTGGCTGTTGCCGCTCGCAGGGCATGAGAGGGCTCTAGATGCAGGAGGAATGTGATCCATTTAATCACTCTTCCACACGGGATGTTTATGAGACCTGCTAACCATGTCTTGCCATTCCAAATCTTCCAACTTCAGTGCCTGTGATCCCTGTCATTGAGAATGACTCCCATATTTGATTACATTCCTGCATCTTGCTTTCCCAGCCCTGTGTGCTCTGACCTACCCTCTCACACCTGCTGTTCTGCCTAAAGAGGGCCTCCTATCGCCACAACTTCTTTCATCCTCCCACCCTTCCTGGCAGGAATTCCTCTAACAGAGGAGTGTGTCCTGCTTCCATGACAATTACTGTTGGTAAGAGACGTGACTGAAAATGTGCAATGTCTCTGTGTGCTCACTGGACTGTGACTACATAAATTTTGGTCTTTGACTTGGCTTGATACATCTGGTCTTACCTTCCTTTTTATATATATCATGAGGTATGATTAATGAATTCACCTTTTTGTTTTTAATTAATATGCCCCATCTATTCCTTCTGCCTCTTCCTGTAAGCTATGCATGTATAAAGTCTAATTCCAGTCTGTTGTCACAAGTGGATGCATTAAGGCTATAGATCTGCCTTTGCAAAGCCTCAAACTCCTGATTTTGTAAATTGACTAAAATACCATCTACATATTACTGCTAAAAGTACCCAGTATCAGCTGAGTTTCAGTACCACAGGGCTTCCCTTCTTCTGCCTGAGAAATAAAACTAACACCAGCAAATGGTAACTTGAAACGGAATTTGTTCTTTAATAAAATAACAAAACAAAGTCTTCACAGAGGAGTAGTTTCCTTTTTACTACATGTAAGTGTTTGCAACAAAATAAAAGAGCGTTTAGCTCTTCAGGCTGGTGATAACAAATAAAGACATGGTTCACCTCGACTTTCACACACTCTGTCTCTCTTTTCAAAGAGCTTCTTTCCTTTATTCATGAGCTCTTTGGGGACAGGATTTTTAACAGTTCTTTCTGACAACTTGTGGTTAGCAGAATATTTGCTTTCGATTTTTTAAAGCGTTTGTTGTGGCTCCCAAGTATCCATCTGTAACTCTCAGAAAAATATCTGGTAGCTTGCGGCTAGAATATATTTTGGGATATCTAGTTTGTCACTGGTTAGCTCTGATACTGAAGTTTGAACTGACACCTGAAATTCACCAAGATGAGCAGTCCTTTAGAGACCCTCTCTTCAGCCATCTCTTCCAGGTCACCCCACTGGAATCCTAAGAGATTATTCACTTTGGTACTGAGCCATCACACAGGAGAGAATTCTGATTTTTTTTTTGGCTTTAAAACTACTTATCCCATAGATCATCCTCACTCCCTGGATCCCTTCTGCACCTTTATTTAGCTATGATGCCCTTCATTCACATAAGATTTTGGCAGTGCATATCCCATTTTTAGGAAGTGATTTTACAAGAAAGGAAAGAGTTTTATGTCTTACACCTCCATAGCAAAAGTATGAGGTCTGGACATAGAAGATAGCTAACCCTGCTTCATTTGATGGTTAAGCAGTGACAGCAGTCCAGCCTCTTGCTCTTTGTACCTGCTTTTTGTAAGATGTGAGCTTTGTCCCAGTGTAGCATAGCCTAACTTTTGTCACCTTCATTTAATGACGCACAGATACGAAAACAAGGAGGCATTATACCTCCTTCCAAGACAGCAGCTTTCCACTGGCTGCAGCTGAGAGCTGTGTCCATCCGGAAAAACAGTGGGAAACATCAAGCCTACTGCTAAGAAATCTTTGCTTTTCATCCCAGTCTTCCTTCTGGACAATTACTTTAATTTTCATCAATTTGTTTGTTTTTGCATGCATGCACAACCATTGTGGTTCCAAAGTGTGAGTGGGGATGAGTTACTGTGATTCCTCTGCTCCATAATCCCCACTGCCCACTGCCTGGGGAAGTAATAGTCATTCTACCCTTCTCCCACCCACAGAAGAGTCTGGACTGGCTGGCTCCTGCCTGAGAGGGTTCAGATCTTTCTTCTTAGTGAGAGCAAATGCTCTCTTTATCTTCTCTTATGAAGGCCAGACTGTGACTAAGAATGGAAACTGGTTGTCTTGCTTTTCTACATGATCCAGGCCAGCCAGAAGGCAACCATGCCCACTGCCTATCCTTGTGTGGCATTGCTTTCAAGTGGGAATGTTTGGTCCCAGTGAACTTTCCCACAATTTAACTAGAACCTTGCCCTCAAGAGCAGCCCTAGGTACTGCAGAAGTGAACTGGGGCCGGGCCAGGTAATAAAGCTGGCTCCCCTTGTTGGATTCTGCCTGCCCCATGAAGTATGTTCCTATAAGCTCAATTTTTAACTAGCAGGGCAAAATAAATGAAAGCAAGACAATAATGCTCCACTTCTCTGGGAAAACAGGGCCTCAAGGATGTAACATGAATTCAGCACCTGTCTGTTTGCTGGAGAATTCATCCATAGGATGGAAAAGATTTCTTCAGGGTGACAGCAACACAAGTACTCTTTTTTTCCCCATCCCTTTTTCTTTTTCTTTTTCTTTTTCTTTTTCTTTTTCTTTTTCTTTTTCTTTTTCTTTTTCTTTTTCTTTGTCTTTTTCTTTTTCTTTTTCTTTTTCTTTGTCTTTTTCTTTTTCTTTTTCTTTTTCTTTTTCCTTCCTTGCAGTGGAAAACATAACATTTGACTGTGTATTTGAGCAGGGAGTTTGGCTGCTTGCATTCATGTCGCAGCAAGACAAAGTATCTCTCAGACAGGATCATTTCCCTACTCTTTCAAAGAACCACTGTCAGTGAGCATGCCCCAGCTCTCCCCTCATGCATTTTCTGCTGGCAGAAAAAGCATCTTCATCTGAAGCTGCTCCATCTCCCTGCAGCTACAACCCCCTCTGAACTATGGTTGTCTTCCCCCTGCTCCTTCCTTTACAGCGGAATCCCATCTCATTTGTATTGTTAAAATGATTTCCACAGGGTCACCTTTTGCTTCGCGCCTGAAATGATAGTGAAAATTAGGCTCTTCCTCTTCTGCTGCTTGGTTTAAAATTGTAGAATTTAGGTCTGTCCCCACATGCTGCAGTTAGAGGTTTTACAGCTGAGCCGGTTTTTGTAAGGGAAGATGGGCGCTCAGTGCCTCTGACCAGAGGTGACGGCACACCCCCAAAACTCTCCTCCTCCCTTCTTGGTTGGGGGGAGTGTGTGCAAGGCTGGCCTCAGCAGATGAGCCTGGGGCTTGTGGCCTCCCCCAGCCAGAACTCAGCCCAAACTGATTTTCAGGACAGCCGCTGGCTTTGGCTTCCTTGTGGCTAAACCAAGGCACGACAGCCCGAGCCGCGCACTGCAGAGGCCTGGCTTTGGAGGGTGGGCTGTGCGGGGCACGAGGAATTGGCCAGATGGACGCAGGCAAGGAGTTGTAGTCGGTGGCTCCCCGTCCAGGTGGAGAGCGGGGAGGAGGGATGTCCCTCAGGGCTCTGCCTTGGCCTCGGGGATCTGGAACGGTTTCCCCAGTGACACAGAGAGTGGGTGGAGCTCCCCCTCAGCACGGGCTTTGCAGGGCACAGGAAGCCGAGCGGGGCAGGGGCTGAGGAGAAGGACTTGGGGGTCCTGATGGACGAGAAGCTCAGCGTGAGCCGGCAATCTGAGCTCCCAGCCCAGGAAGCCACCCGTCCGTCCCGGGCCATCCGCAGGGAAACGAGCGACGAGCAGCACGTCAAGGGAGCCGATCCTGCCCCCCTCCTCCGTGTTTGGGAGAGCCCGGCTGGAGCAGTGCATCCGCGTCTGGGGGCGCCAGCATCAGAAGGGTGCGGACCTGTTGAAATGAGTTCAGAGGAGCGCGATGGAGATGCTGAGAGAGCTGCAGCACCTCTGCTATGAAGGCAGGCTGGGCAGAGAACGCGTTACGATGCGATGAGGGAGAGATGCCTCTGCCCGGATTCAGGTGCAAATGAGAGCACGTGCTGACGACATACAGATTTTACTTCCCATGGATTTTATTTAAGAAGCAATGTGAGGTAGAGCGACAGAAAGAAAGAAACAGGAAAGAGATCTCAGAGAGAGAGCAAGAGAGCAGAAGATAATCAGATAAAGAACTAGATGATCTTTCAGGCCCTTCCCAAGCCAAACCATTCTGTGATTCTAGAAGGTGTGTGGATGTGTATAAGAACTAGATATCACTGTTAATATTATTATCATTATAATTATTTTATTGATTTACTACTACTACTACCACTGCTATTTAATCTTCTTCTTCAGCTTTTTCTTCTTCTTAGACTTCATATGATCATTATTATTATTATTATTATTTCCTATTAAAATTTCTTCATCTTAGCATTCTTATTCTTCTCCTTTTTCTTCTACTTATTTCTTACTACTACTATGTCTTCTTTGCCTTCTTATTCTTCTACTCCATTTTCTTCTTCCTATTTCTTACTACTATTGCTACTACTATTTCTTCTTTATCTTCTTCTTCTTCTTTTTTCTTCCTATTTCTTAGTACTACTACTATTTCTTCTTCTTCAACTTTTTGTTATTTCTTATTCTTATTTACTACTACCATTTCTAAATCTTCTTCATCTTCTCCTATTTCTTATTCCTATCCTTATTCCTTTTTTGGTGTGTTTTTTGGGGCGGTTTTGGGTTTGTTTTTTTTTTTGGCGGGGGTTTTTTTGTTTGTTTTTTTCACCCCTACTATACTCTAGAGCCAACTTTCATTACTCTGCGGGGCCCGTCCTGGCGGCGTCAGCGGGCGCTAATCCTCGGGCCGTGCCGCCAGGCAGGGGCAGCGGAAGAGGCTGCGCAGCGCCCGCAGAGCACGCCTGAGGCGGGAGGGACGCTTCTTGCGGGGAGCCGGGTGCTGGCCGAGCGCCGGGGCTCCCGTCTGGGGAGCTGAGGGGCTGGGGCAGCTGTGCGGGGCAGGCAGCGGGCTCAGTGTCCCTGCCTCTGGCAGCTGCTCCTGGAAGGCAGGAGAAGCCGCGTGTCCTCGGAGGCCTTGGGCTTGCAGATGGGGAGGCGAGGCACAGAGCGGCACTTGGTGGCACGGCTCGAATGCCTGGCGCTCAACCCAAGCCTCCCGGGGGACGGGCAGCGGGAGCCCATCTTCGGCAAAACCTGCCAGTCTTTTCTCTCTGTCCTCTTCTTCGCAGAGCTCCAGGAGGCTCACTTCGTCCCACTCATCGTCCTCCTGCAGCAGGGGCTTGACCGCGATGCTGCGGCCGCTCCCGCTTTGCCAGTTGTCCTGCTCCAGCTCTTTGTCGCTGTCATCTTCCCAGCTGGACTGCACGGAGGGTCGGTTACCGTTTCCTCTGAGCACCTCCTGGCCGATGGACTCTTCCCAGTCGGACATGTCTTGGTAACTATCGACTTCTCCGTGGGACAGCTCTGGCTCGCTGGATTCTTCCCAGTCAGAGAGCTTCTGGGAGCTACCAGCTTCTGCGTGGGAAAGCCCTTGCTGCGAGCATTCTTCCCAATCGGAAAAGTCTTGGCAGCTCCTACCTTCTCCTTGGGACAGCTCTTGTGCGCTGCATTCATCCCAGTCGGAGAGCTCTTGATCGCTGCAGTCTTGCACTGGGGACAGCTCTTGCTCAGGGCAGGCTTCCCCTTGGGACACGTCCTGGTAGCTGCCGGCATCTCCTTGGGACAGCTCTGCGGCTTCCTCTTGGTGGACCTGGGAAAGCTCAAGCTCCCCAGCTAAGGCCCCCTCCTCCCTGTCTTGCTCTGCCAGGACCACGCCCCTCTCTGCCTCCTCCTGCTGCTCCCTGTGACCCTGGGTGGCCAGCGGGCAGGGCAAGGGGCTGGGGGAACAGCAAGGGCTGTGCGGGGCAGAGTTTGGGCTCTCTTCCCTGTCTCCTGGAGCTGCTGCTCCTAGTTCTGCAGCCAGGCTTTGCTCCAGGTTCCTGTGTTCCTCAGGCTGCTGGCCAGGTGCCTGGACCTCAAGCAAAGCTTTGCTACCCATCTCAGGGCTCATGTCCTGGTCTAGGTCTGGCGCAGCCTGGCTGCCATCTGGGGGACTGTGTGGGGCACAGACTGAGCTGTCTGTCTCTGCTGATGGCGCCTCCTCACTGGGGAAAGGAGAACCTGGTGCCTGTTCCACTTGTGGAGCCACAGGCTCGGCAGGCTCCTCCTCCTGCACACCTTTAGCCGGGGCAGCAGCTGCCAGCTCAGTCTCTAAGGGACTCCCCGGGGCAGGAGAGACACTGGGCAGCTCAGAGGCTGCCTCTCCTGCCGCCTGGGTGCCCACACTGCTGGGAGAGCCAGGCCTCTCCTGGGCACAAATCTGGGCATTCTCGTTTCTTTCCGGGCGCGAGGGTTTGCCCCACATCTCGTGACTGGCACCACCTCCCCATTGGAACAGGCCCTGGCTGCTCACACCTTCTTCCCTTTGGGACCACTTTTGGTTGCTCACGTCTTTTTGCACTTGGGGCAACTCTTGGACGTTGTAGTGCTTGCCCTGGGATAGCTCCTCGTCGCTGTTGTCTCCCACTCGGGACAGCTGCGTCTCTCTCTCGTCTCCTTCCCCTTGGCGCACGCGCAGGTGGCCTCGCACGTCTTCTTCCAAGGGACTCACTCGCTGGTATGCCTCCCCTTGCCCCTGGGACAGCTCTTGGCCCGTCCCATCTTCTTCCCACTGGGAGAACTCTTGGCATGTCTTCTCGTCTTCAGCCCATTGGTCCAGCTCCTGCGCTGTGGCACTTGCTTGCCAGTGGCACAGCTCTCGCTGTGCGCCGTCTCCCCGCTGGACTCTCGCACCTACCTGCCACTGGTGCAACTGTTGGTGTCTCTCGGCTCCCCACGGGCAAAATTCCTGCACCGTCACGTCTTCTTGCCATTGGCAAAACTCTCGGACTACTTCTTGCCACAGGCACAGCTCTTGGCCACCAACAACTCCCCCTTGGGAAAGCTCTTGAGCCACCTGGTATCGCCACTCTGGATCCGTGTCGACAAGGGGCTCCTCCTCCTCCTCAGTCTCCGACAGGGGCGGCTCTGAGCCGCCCCCTGCCCCCACCCACTGCCCGCTGAGGGCCTGGCCTTCCAGCCAGCTGGGCAAGGGGCTGGAGGGCTGGAAGTCGGGGTTCACCTTGTCTTCCTCCATCGCAGACGTCGTCTAGCGCAGAGGGATCCCGGCAGCTGCTCCCTTCTGACGCAGAGGGTCTCCCGGGACTGGGCACCCCAGGGCTCCGCGCCCCTTATATACCCCCCTGGCAGGGCGGGGGCGGGGCTCTGCCGTGTCACAAAGGGCCTCTGGGCGTCACAATGTCCCGCATCACCAAGGGCCCTGACACAGCGCGCCTGTGTCACAAAGGGCCACACCCCCGGCACCCTTCAGCAGCCAAACCCACTGCGAGTGGCATGGAGCAGCCCCCGGACATGTGGGCTCCTAGCCCCTTGGTATGATCTGGTTATTAAAATGATCAGAAATGCCTCTGCCCAAATGAACGTGCAAACGACACCATATGCCCAAATCAATAGTGTGGGTTCTTTTGGACAGCCAATGAGAGAGAGGGAGGGGTGGAGAGAGAGACAGAGAGAAAGAAAGAAAAAGAGACAGAGACTGACAGGGACAGATTAAGTAGAAAATGTCACCGCTCCGTGGACGCCAGTGGCGTCCCGTTGACGCTGTCCATCAGGTGTTCTTGGTGGGGAGGGGCCCCCGAAAACATAGAGTTCGGTGGATTGAAATACATTTGGGCCAGGTGGGAAGGCGCAGCTACCTCCCACGGCAGGGGCCAAGTTTGACACCGTCTCTTGCAAGAGACTCTGCATCTGTGGCATCGGTTTGCATGACGTGCAGTGCTCTGCTGCAAGGCCTCAGCAGTGAGTCCGGGGAGCGCTTCAGGCGTCCTTGCTGGATTATGAGACCTCTTCAGCAGCCCCTCATGGGAATGTCCCATGGATGCAGCCTGGCTGCAGGTGAGAAATTTTACAGCTGAGCCGGTTTTTGTAAGGGAAGATGGGCGCTCAGTGCCTCTGACCAGAGGTGACGGCACACCCCCAAAACTCTCCTCCTCCCTTCTTGGCTGGGAGGGAGTGTGTGCAAGGCTGGCCTCAGCAGATGAGCCTGGGGCTTGTGGCCTCCCCCAGCCAGAACTCAGCCCAAACTGATTTTCAGGACAGCCGCTGGCTTTGGCTTCCTTGTGGCTAAACCAAGGCACGACAGCCCGAGCCGCGCACTGCAGAGGCCTGGCTTTGGAGGGTGGGCTGTGCGGGGCACGAGGAATTGGCCAGATGGACGCAGGCAAGGAGTTGTAGTCGGTGGCTCCCCGTCCAGGTGGAGAGCGGGGAGGAGGGATGTCCCTCAGGGCTCTGCCTTGGCCTCGGGGATCTGGAACGGTTTCCCCAGTGACACAGAGAGTGGGTGGAGCTCCCCCTCAGCACGGGCTTTGCAGGGCACAGGAAGCCGAGCGGGGCAGGGGCTGAGGAGAAGGACTTGGGGGTCCTGATGGACGAGAAGCTCAGCGTGAGCCGGCAATCTGAGCTCCCAGCCCAGGAAGCCACCCGTCCGTCCCGGGCCATCCGCAGGGAAACGAGCGACGAGCAGCACGTCAAGGGAGCCGATCCTGCCCCCCTCCTCCGTGTTTGGGAGAGCCCGGCTGGAGCAGTGCATCCGCGTCTGGGGGCGCCAGCATCAGAAGGGTGCGGACCTGTTGAAATGAGTTCAGAGGAGCGCGATGGAGATGCTGAGAGAGCTGCAGCACCTCTGCTATGAAGGCAGGCTGGGCAGAGAACGCGTTACGATGCGATGAGGGAGAGATGCCTCTGCCCGGATTCAGGTGCAAATGAGAGCACGTGCTGACGACATACAGATTTTACTTCCCATGGATTTTATTTAAGAAGCAATGTGAGGTAGAGCGACAGAAAGAAAGAAACAGGAAAGAGATCTCAGAGAGAGAGCAAGAGAGCAGAAGATAATCAGATAAAGAACTAGATGATCTTTCAGGCCCTTCCCAAGCCAAACCATTCTGTGATTCTAGAAGGTGTGTGGATGTGTATAAGAACTAGATATCACTGTTAATATTATTATCATTATAATTATTTTATTGATTTACTACTACTACTACCACTGCTATTTAATCTTCTTCTTCAGCTTTTTCTTCTTCTTAGACTTCATATGATCATTATTATTATTATTATTATTTCCTATTAAAATTTCTTCATCTTAGCATTCTTATTCTTCTCCTTTTTCTTCTACTTATTTCTTACTACTACTATGTCTTCTTTGCCTTCTTATTCTTCTACTCCATTTTCTTCTTCCTATTTCTTACTACTATTGCTACTACTATTTCTTCTTTATCTTCTTCTTCTTCTTTTTTCTTCCTATTTCTTAGTACTACTACTATTTCTTCTTCTTCAACTTTTTGTTATTTCTTATTCTTATTTACTACTACCATTTCTAAATCTTCTTCATCTTCTCCTATTTCTTATTCCTATCCTTATTCCTTTTTTGGTGTGTTTTTTGGGGCGGTTTTGGGTTTTTTTTTTTTTTTTTGGCGGGGGTTTTTTTGTTTGTTTTTTTCACCCCTACTATACTCTAGAGCCAACTTTCATTACTCTGCGGGGCCCGTCCTGGCGGCGTCAGCGGGCGCTAATCCTCGGGCCGTGCCGCCAGGCAGGGGCAGCGGAAGAGGCTGCGCAGCGCCCGCAGAGCACGCCTGAGGCGGGAGGGACGCTTCTTGCGGGGAGCCGGGTGCTGGCCGAGCGCCGGGGCTCCCGTCTGGGGAGCTGAGGGGCTGGGGCAGCTGTGCGGGGCAGGCAGCGGGCTCAGTGTCCCTGCCTCTGGCAGCTGCTCCTGGAAGGCAGGAGAAGCCGCGTGTCCTCGGAGGCCTTGGGCTTGCAGATGGGGAGGCGAGGCACAGAGCGGCACTTGGTGGCACGGCTCGAATGCCTGGCGCTCAACCCAAGCCTCCCGGGGGACGGGCAGCGGGAGCCCATCTTCGGCAAAACCTGCCAGTCTTTTCTCTCTGTCCTCTTCTTCGCAGAGCTCCAGGAGGCTCACTTCGTCCCACTCATCGTCCTCCTGCAGCAGGGGCTTGACCGCGATGCTGCGGCCGCTCCCGCTTTGCCAGTTGTCCTGCTCCAGCTCTTTGTCGCTGTCATCTTCCCAGCTGGACTGCACGGAGGGTCGGTTACCGTTTCCTCTGAGCACCTCCTGGCCGATGGACTCTTCCCAGTCGGACATGTCTTGGTAACTATCGACTTCTCCGTGGGACAGCTCTGGCTCGCTGGATTCTTCCCAGTCAGAGAGCTTCTGGGAGCTACCAGCTTCTGCGTGGGAAAGCCCTTGCTGCGAGCATTCTTCCCAATCGGAAAAGTCTTGGCAGCTCCTACCTTCTCCTTGGGACAGCTCTTGTGCGCTGCATTCATCCCAGTCGGAGAGCTCTTGATCGCTGCAGTCTTGCACTGGGGACAGCTCTTGCTCAGGGCAGGCTTCCCCTTGGGACACGTCCTGGTAGCTGCCGGCATCTCCTTGGGACAGCTCTGCGGCTTCCTCTTGGTGGACCTGGGAAAGCTCAAGCTCCCCAGCTAAGGCCCCCTCCTCCCTGTCTTGCTCTGCCAGGACCACGCCCCTCTCTGCCTCCTCCTGCTGCTCCCTGTGACCCTGGGTGGCCAGCGGGCAGGGCAAGGGGCTGGGGGAACAGCAAGGGCTGTGCGGGGCAGAGTTTGGGCTCTCTTCCCTGTCTCCTGGAGCTGCTGCTCCTAGTTCTGCAGCCATGCTTTGCTCCAGGTTCCTGTGTTCCTCAGGCTGCCGGCCAGGTGCCTGGACCTCAAGCAAAGCTTTGCTACCCATCTCAGGGCTCATGTCCTGGGCTATGTCCAGCTCAGCCTGGCTGCAGCCTGAGGGGGAAGCAGGGGAAGAGATCGAGCTCTCTTCCCTGTCTCCTGGAGCTGCTGCTTCTAGTTCTGCAGCCAGGCTTTGCTCCAGGTCCCTGTGTTCCTCTGGCTGCCAGCCGGATGCCTGGACCTCAAGCAAAGCTTTGCTACCCATCCCAGGGCTCATGTCCTGGTCTAGGTCTGGCGCAGCCTGGCTGCCATCTGGGGGACTGTGTGGGGCACAGACTGAGCTGTCTGTCTCTGCTGATGGCGCCTCCTCACTGGGGAAAGGAGAACCTGGTGCCTGTTCCACTTGTGGAGCCACAGGCTCGGCAGGCTCCTCCTCCTGCACACCTTTAGCCGGGGCAGCAGCTGCCAGCTCAGTCTCTAAGGGACTCCCCGGGGCAGGAGAGACACTGGGCAGCTCAGAGGCTGCCTCTCCTGCCGCCTGGGTGCCCACACTGCTGGGAGAGCCAGGCCTCTCCTGGGCACAAATCTGGGCATTCTCGTTTCTTTCCGGGCGCGAGGGTTTGCCCCACATCTCGTGACTGGCACCACCTCCCCATTGGAACAGGCCCTGGCTGCTCACACCTTCTTCCCTTTGGGACCACTTTTGGTTGCTCACGTCTTTTTGCACTTGGGGCAACTCTTGGACGTTGTAGTGCTTGCCCTGGGATAGCTCCTCGTCGCTGTTGTCTCCCACTCGGGACAGCTGCGTCTCTCTCTCGTCTCCTTCCCCTTGGCGCACGCGCAGGTGGCCTCGCACGTCTTCTTCCAAGGGACTCACTCGCTGGTATGCCTCCCCTTGCCCCTGGGACAGCTCTTGGCCCGTCCCATCTTCTTCCCACTGGGAGAACTCTTGGCATGTCTTCTCGTCTTCAGCCCATTGGTCCAGCTCCTGCGCTGTGGCACTTGCTTGCCAGTGGCACAGCTCTCGCTGTGCGCCGTCTCCCCGCTGGACTCTCGCACCTACCTGCCACTGGTGCAACTGTTGGTGTCTCTCGGCTCCCCACGGGCAAAATTCCTGCACCGTCACGTCTTCTTGCCATTGGCAAAACTCTCGGACTACTTCTTGCCACAGGCACAGCTCTTGGCCACCAACAACTCCCCCTTGGGAAAGCTCTTGAGCCACCTGGTATCGCCACTCTGGATCCGTGTCGACAAGGGGCTCCTCCTCCTCCTCAGTCTCCGACAGGGGCGGCTCTGAGCCGCCCCCTGCCCCCACCCACTGCCCGCTGAGGGCCTGGCCTTCCAGCCAGCTGGGCAAGGGGCTGGAGGGCTGGAAGTCGGGGTTCACCTTGTCTTCCTCCATCGCAGACGTCGTCTAGCGCAGAGGGATCCCGGCAGCTGCTCCCTTCTGACGCAGAGGGTCTCCCGGGACTGGGCACCCCAGGGCTCCGCGCCCCTTATATACCCCCCTGGCAGGGCGGGGCGGGGCTCTGCCCTGTCACAAAGGGCCTCTGGGCATCACAATGTCCCGCATCACCAAGGGCCCTGACACAGCGCGCCTGTGTCACAAAGGGCCACACCCCCGGCACCCTTCAGCAGCCAAACCCACTGCAAGTGGCATGGAGCAGCCCCCGGACATGTGGGCTCCTAGCCCCTTGGTATGATCTGGTTATTAAAATGATCAGAAATGCCTCTGCCCAAATGAACGTGCAAACGACACCATATGCCCAAATCAATAGTGTGGGTTCTTTTGGACAGCCAATGAGAGAGAGGGAGGGGTGGAGAGAGAGACAGAGAGAAAGAAAGAAAGAAAAAGAGACAGAGACTGACAGGGACAGATTAAGTAGAAAATGTCACCGCTCCGTGGACGCCAGTGGCGTCCCGTTGACGCTGTCCATCAGGTGTTCTTGGTGGGGAGGGGCCCCCGAAAACATAGAGTTCGGTGGATTGAAATACATTTGGGCCAGGTGGGAAGGCGCAGCTACCTCCCACGGCAGGGGCCAAGTTTGACACCGTCTCTTGCAAGAGACTCTGCATCTGTGGCATCGGTTTGCATGACGTGCAGTGCTCTGCTGCAAGGCCTCAGCAGTGAGTCCGGGGAGCGCTTCAGGCGTCCTTGCTGGATTATGAGACCTCTTCAGCAGCCCCTCATGGGAATGTCCCATGGATGCAGCCTGGCTGCAGGTGAGAAATTTTACAGCTGAGCCGGTTTTTGTAAGGGAAGATGGGCGCTCAGTGCCTCTGACCAGAGGTGACGGCACACCCCCAAAACTCTCCTCCTCCCTTCTTGGCTGGGAGGGAGTGTGTGCAAGGCTGGCCTCAGCAGATGAGCCTG
Source organism: Entomyzon cyanotis (assembly GCA_024500445.1). Classification (NCBI taxonomy): domain Eukaryota; kingdom Metazoa; phylum Chordata; class Aves; order Passeriformes; family Meliphagidae; genus Entomyzon; species Entomyzon cyanotis. The sequence continues at coordinate 94,293,966 of JAKEPQ010001005.1, forward strand.
GGGCTTGTGGCCTCCCCCAGCCAGAACTCAGCCCAAACTGATTTTCAGGACAGCCGCTGGCTTTGGCTTCCTTGTGGCTAAACCAAGGCACGACAGCCCGAGCCGCGCACTGCAGAGGCCTGGCTTTGGAGGGTGGGCTGTGCGGGGCACGAGGAATTGGCCAGATGGACGCAGGCAAGGAGTTGTAGTCGGTGGCTCCCCGTCCAGGTGGAGAGCGGGGAGGAGGGATGTCCCTCAGGGCTCTGCCTTGGCCTCGGGGATCTGGAACGGTTTCCCCAGTGACACAGAGAGTGGGTGGAGCTCCCCCTCAGCACGGGCTTTGCAGGGCACAGGAAGCTGAGCGGGGCAGGGGCTGAGGAGAAGGACTTGGGGGTCCTGATGGACGAGAAGCTCAGCGTGAGCCGGCAATCTGAGCTCCCAGCCCAGGAAGCCACCCGTCCGTCCCGGGCCATCCGCAGGGAAACGAGCGACGAGCAGCACGTCAAGGGAGCCGATCCTGCCCCCCTCCTCCGTGTTTGGGAGAGCCCGGCTGGAGCAGTGCATCCGCGTCTGGGGGCGCCAGCATCAGAAGGGTGCGGACCCGTTGAAATGAGTTCAGAGGAGCGCGATGGAGATGCTGAGAGAGCTGCAGCACCTCTGCTATGAAGGCAGGCTGGGCAGAGAACGCGTTACGATGCGATGAGGGAGAGATGCCTCTGCCCGGATTCAGGTGCAAATGAGAGCACGTGCTGACGACATACAGATTTTACTTCCCATGGATTTTATTTAAGAAGCAATGTGAGGTAGAGCGACAGAAAGAAAGAAACAGGAAAGAGATCTCAGAGAGAGAGCAAGAGAGCAGAAGATAATCAGATAAAGAACTAGATGATCTTTCAGGCCCTTCCCAAGCCAAACCATTCTGTGATTCTAGAAGGTGTGTGGATGTGTATAAGAACTAGATATCACTGTTAATATTATTATCATTATAATTATTTTATTGATTTACTACTACTACTACCACTGCTATTTAATCTTCTTCTTCAGCTTTTTCTTCTTCTTAGACTTCATATGATCATTATTATTATTATTATTATTTCCTATTAAAATTTCTTCATCTTAGCATTCTTATTCTTCTCCTTTTTCTTCTACTTATTTCTTACTACTACTATGTCTTCTTTGCCTTCTTATTCTTCTACTCCATTTTCTTCTTCCTATTTCTTACTACTATTGCTACTACTATTTCTTCTTTATCTTCTTCTTCTTCTTTTTTCTTCCTATTTCTTAGTACTACTACTATTTCTTCTTCTTCAACTTTTTGTTATTTCTTATTCTTATTTACTACTACCATTTCTAAATCTTCTTCATCTTCTCCTATTTCTTATTCCTATCCTTATTCCTTTTTTGGTGTGTTTTTTGGGGCGGTTTTGGGTTGTTTTTTTTTTTTGGCGGGGGTTTTTTTGTTTGTTTTTTTCACCCCTACTATACTCTAGAGCCAACTTTCATTACTCTGCGGGGCCCGTCCTGGCGGCGTCAGCGGGCGCTAATCCTCGGGCCGTGCCGCCAGGCAGGGGCAGCGGAAGAGGCTGCGCAGCGCCCGCAGAGCACGCCTGAGGCGGGAGGGACGCTTCTTGCGGGGAGCCGGGTGCTGGCCGAGCGCCGGGGCTCCCGTCTGGGGAGCTGAGGGGCTGGGGCAGCTGTGCGGGGCAGGCAGCGGGCTCAGTGTCCCTGCCTCTGGCAGCTGCTCCTGGAAGGCAGGAGAAGCCGCGTGTCCTCGGAGGCCTTGGGCTTGCAGATGGGGAGGCGAGGCACAGAGCGGCACTTGGTGGCACGGCTCGAATGCCTGGCGCTCAACCCAAGCCTCCCGGGGGACGGGCAGCGGGAGCCCATCTTCGGCAAAACCTGCCAGTCTTTTCTCTCTGTCCTCTTCTTCGCAGAGCTCCAGGAGGCTCACTTCGTCCCACTCATCGTCCTCCTGCAGCAGGGGCTTGACCGCGATGCTGCGGCCGCTCCCGCTTTGCCAGTTGTCCTGCTCCAGCTCTTTGTCGCTGTCATCTTCCCAGCTGGACTGCACGGAGGGTCGGTTACCGTTTCCTCTGAGCACCTCCTGGCCGATGGACTCTTCCCAGTCGGACATGTCTTGGTAACTATCGACTTCTCCGTGGGACAGCTCTGGCTCGCTGGATTCTTCCCAGTCAGAGAGCTTCTGGGAGCTACCAGCTTCTGCGTGGGAAAGCCCTTGCTGCGAGCATTCTTCCCAATCGGAAAAGTCTTGGCAGCTCCTACCTTCTCCTTGGGACAGCTCTTGTGCGCTGCATTCATCCCAGTCGGAGAGCTCTTGATCGCTGCAGTCTTGCACTGGGGACAGCTCTTGCTCAGGGCAGGCTTCCCCTTGGGACACGTCCTGGTAGCTGCCGGCATCTCCTTGGGACAGCTCTGCGGCTTCCTCTTGGTGGACCTGGGAAAGCTCAAGCTCCCCAGCTAAGGCCCCCTCCTCCCTGTCTTGCTCTGCCAGGACCACGCCCCTCTCTGCCTCCTCCTGCTGCTCCCTGTGACCCTGGGTGGCCAGCGGGCAGGGCAAGGGGCTGGGGGAACAGCAAGGGCTGTGCGGGGCAGAGTTTGGGCTCTCTTCCCTGTCTCCTGGAGCTGCTGCTCCTAGTTCTGCAGCCAGGCTTTGCTCCAGGTTCCTGTGTTCCTCAGGCTGCTGGCCAGGTGCCTGGACCTCAAGCAAAGCTTTGCTACCCATCTCAGGGCTCATGTCCTGGTCTAGGTCTGGCGCAGCCTGGCTGCCATCTGGGGGACTGTGTGGGGCACAGACTGAGCTGTCTGTCTCTGCTGATGGCGCCTCCTCACTGGGGAAAGGAGAACCTGGTGCCTGTTCCACTTGTGGAGCCACAGGCTCGGCAGGCTCCTCCTCCTGCACACCTTTAGCCGGGGCAGCAGCTGCCAGCTCAGTCTCTAAGGGACTCCCCGGGGCAGGAGAGACACTGGGCAGCTCAGAGGCTGCCTCTCCTGCCGCCTGGGTGCCCACACTGCTGGGAGAGCCAGGCCTCTCCTGGGCACAAATCTGGGCATTCTCGTTTCTTTCCGGGCGCGAGGGTTTGCCCCACATCTCGTGACTGGCACCACCTCCCCATTGGAACAGGCCCTGGCTGCTCACACCTTCTTCCCTTTGGGACCACTTTTGGTTGCTCACGTCTTTTTGCACTTGGGGCAACTCTTGGACGTTGTAGTGCTTGCCCTGGGATAGCTCCTCGTCGCTGTTGTCTCCCACTCGGGACAGCTGCGTCTCTCTCTCGTCTCCTTCCCCTTGGCGCACGCGCAGGTGGCCTCGCACGTCTTCTTCCAAGGGACTCACTCGCTGGTATGCCTCCCCTTGCCCCTGGGACAGCTCTTGGCCCGTCCCATCTTCTTCCCACTGGGAGAACTCTTGGCATGTCTTCTCGTCTTCAGCCCATTGGTCCAGCTCCTGCGCTGTGGCACTTGCTTGCCAGTGGCACAGCTCTCGCTGTGCGCCGTCTCCCCGCTGGACTCTCGCACCTACCTGCCACTGGTGCAACTGTTGGTGTCTCTCGGCTCCCCACGGGCAAAATTCCTGCACCGTCACGTCTTCTTGCCATTGGCAAAACTCTCGGACTACTTCTTGCCACAGGCACAGCTCTTGGCCACCAACAACTCCCCCTTGGGAAAGCTCTTGAGCCACCTGGTATCGCCACTCTGGATCCGTGTCGACAAGGGGCTCCTCCTCCTCCTCAGTCTCCGACAGGGGCGGCTCTGAGCCGCCCCCTGCCCCCACCCACTGCCCGCTGAGGGCCTGGCCTTCCAGCCAGCTGGGCAAGGGGCTGGAGGGCTGGAAGTCGGGGTTCACCTTGTCTTCCTCCATCGCAGACGTCGTCTAGCGCAGAGGGATCCCGGCAGCTGCTCCCTTCTGACGCAGAGGGTCTCCCGGGACTGGGCACCCCAGGGCTCCGCGCCCCTTATATACCCCCCTGGCAGGGCGGGGCGGGGCTCTGCCGTGTCACAAAGGGCCTCTGGGCATCACAATGTCCCGCATCACCAAGGGCCCTGACACAGCGCGCCTGTGTCACAAAGGGCCACACCCCCGGCACCCTTCAGCAGCCAAACCCACTGCAAGTGGCATGGAGCAGCCCCCGGACATGTGGGCTCCTAGCCCCTTGGTATGATCTGGTTATTAAAATGATCAGAAATGCCTCTGCCCAAATGAACGTGCAAACGACACCATATGCCCAAATCAATAGTGTGGGTTCTTTTGGACAGCCAATGAGAGAGAGGGAGGGGTGGAGAGAGAGACAGAGAGAAAGAAAGAAAGAAAAAGAGACAGAGACTGACAGGGACAGATTAAGTAGAAAATGTCACCGCTCCGTGGACGCCAGTGGCGTCCCGTTGACGCTGTCCATCAGGTGTTCTTGGTGGGGAGGGGCCCCCGAAAACATAGAGTTCGGTGGATTGAAATACATTTGGGCCAGGTGGGAAGGCGCAGCTACCTCCCACGGCAGGGGCCAAGTTTGACACCGTCTCTTGCAAGAGACTCTGCATCTGTGGCATCGGTTTGCATGACGTGCAGTGCTCTGCTGCAAGGCCTCAGCAGTGAGTCCGGGGAGCGCTTCAGGCGTCCTTGCTGGATTATGAGACCTCTTCAGCAGCCCCTCATGGGAATGTCCCATGGATGCAGCCTGGCTGCAGGTGAGAAATTTTACAGCTGAGCCGGTTTTTGTAAGGGAAGATGGGCGCTCAGTGCCTCTGACCAGAGGTGACGGCACACCCCCAAAACTCTCCTCCTCCCTTCTTGGCTGGGAGGGAGTGTGTGCAAGGCTGGCCTCAGCAGATGAGCCTGGGGCTTGTGGCCTCCCCCAGCCAGAACTCAGCCCAAACTGATTTTCAGGACAGCCGCTGGCTTTGGCTTCCTTGTGGCTAAACCAAGGCACGACAGCCCGAGCCGCGCACTGCAGAGGCCTGGCTTTGGAGGGTGGGCTGTGCGGGGCACGAGGAATTGGCCAGATGGACGCAGGCAAGGAGTTGTAGTCGGTGGCTCCCCGTCCAGGTGGAGAGCGGGGAGGAGGGATGTCCCTCAGGGCTCTGCCTTGGCCTCGGGGATCTGGAACGGTTTCCCCAGTGACACAGAGAGTGGGTGGAGCTCCCCCTCAGCACGGGCTTTGCAGGGCACAGGAAGCCGAGCGGGGCAGGGGCTGAGGAGAAGGACTTGGGGGTCCTGATGGACGAGAAGCTCAGCGTGAGCCGGCAATCTGAGCTCCCAGCCCAGGAAGCCACCCGTCCGTCCCGGGCCATCCGCAGGGAAACGAGCGACGAGCAGCACGTCAAGGGAGCCGATCCTGCCCCCCTCCTCCGTGTTTGGGAGAGCCCGGCTGGAGCAGTGCATCCGCGTCTGGGGGCGCCAGCATCAGAAGGGTGCGGACCTGTTGAAATGAGTTCAGAGGAGCGCGATGGAGATGCTGAGAGAGCTGCAGCACCTCTGCTATGAAGGCAGGCTGGGCAGAGAACGCGTTACGATGCGATGAGGGAGAGATGCCTCTGCCCGGATTCAGGTGCAAATGAGAGCACGTGCTGACGACATACAGATTTTACTTCCCATGGATTTTATTTAAGAAGCAATGTGAGGTAGAGCGACAGAAAGAAAGAAACAGGAAAGAGATCTCAGAGAGAGAGCAAGAGAGCAGAAGATAATCAGATAAAGAACTAGATGATCTTTCAGGCCCTTCCCAAGCCAAACCATTCTGTGATTCTAGAAGGTGTGTGGATGTGTATAAGAACTAGATATCACTGTTAATATTATTATCATTATAATTATTTTATTGATTTACTACTACTACTACCACTGCTATTTAATCTTCTTCTTCAGCTTTTTCTTCTTCTTAGACTTCATATGATCATTATTATTATTATTATTATTTCCTATTAAAATTTCTTCATCTTAGCATTCTTATTCTTCTCCTTTTTCTTCTACTTATTTCTTACTACTACTATGTCTTCTTTGCCTTCTTATTCTTCTACTCCATTTTCTTCTTCCTATTTCTTACTACTATTGCTACTACTATTTCTTCTTTATCTTCTTCTTCTTCTTTTTTCTTCCTATTTCTTAGTACTACTACTATTTCTTCTTCTTCAACTTTTTGTTATTTCTTATTCTTATTTACTACTACCATTTCTAAATCTTCTTCATCTTCTCCTATTTCTTATTCCTATCCTTATTCCTTTTTTGGTGTGTTTTTTGGGGCGGTTTTGGGTTTTTTTTTTTTTTTTGGCGGGGGTTTTTTTGTTTGTTTTTTTCACCCCTACTATACTCTAGAGCCAACTTTCATTACTCTGCGGGGCCCGTCCTGGCGGCGTCAGCGGGCGCTAATCCTCGGGCCGTGCCGCCAGGCAGGGGCAGCGGAAGAGGCTGCGCAGCGCCCGCAGAGCACGCCTGAGGCGGGAGGGACGCTTCTTGCGGGGAGCCGGGTGCTGGCCGAGCGCCGGGGCTCCCGTCTGGGGAGCTGAGGGGCTGGGGCAGCTGTGCGGGGCAGGCAGCGGGCTCAGTGTCCCTGCCTCTGGCAGCTGCTCCTGGAAGGCAGGAGAAGCCGCGTGTCCTCGGAGGCCTTGGGCTTGCAGATGGGGAGGCGAGGCACAGAGCGGCACTTGGTGGCACGGCTCGAATGCCTGGCGCTCAACCCAAGCCTCCCGGGGGACGGGCAGCGGGAGCCCATCTTCGGCAAAACCTGCCAGTCTTTTCTCTCTGTCCTCTTCTTCGCAGAGCTCCAGGAGGCTCACTTCGTCCCACTCATCGTCCTCCTGCAGCAGGGGCTTGACCGCGATGCTGCGGCCGCTCCCGCTTTGCCAGTTGTCCTGCTCCAGCTCTTTGTCGCTGTCATCTTCCCAGCTGGACTGCACGGAGGGTCGGTTACCGTTTCCTCTGAGCACCTCCTGGCCGATGGACTCTTCCCAGTCGGACATGTCTTGGTAACTATCGACTTCTCCGTGGGACAGCTCTGGCTCGCTGGATTCTTCCCAGTCAGAGAGCTTCTGGGAGCTACCAGCTTCTGCGTGGGAAAGCCCTTGCTGCGAGCATTCTTCCCAATCGGAAAAGTCTTGGCAGCTCCTACCTTCTCCTTGGGACAGCTCTTGTGCGCTGCATTCATCCCAGTCGGAGAGCTCTTGATCGCTGCAGTCTTGCACTGGGGACAGCTCTTGCTCAGGGCAGGCTTCCCCTTGGGACACGTCCTGGTAGCTGCCGGCATCTCCTTGGGACAGCTCTGCGGCTTCCTCTTGGTGGACCTGGGAAAGCTCAAGCTCCCCAGCTAAGGCCCCCTCCTCCCTGTCTTGCTCTGCCAGGACCACGCCCCTCTCTGCCTCCTCCTGCTGCTCCCTGTGACCCTGGGTGGCCAGCGGGCAGGGCAAGGGGCTGGGGGAACAGCAAGGGCTGTGCGGGGCAGAGTTTGGGCTCTCTTCCCTGTCTCCTGGAGCTGCTGCTCCTAGTTCTGCAGCCATGCTTTGCTCCAGGTTCCTGTGTTCCTCAGGCTGCTGGCCAGGTGCCTGGACCTCAAGCAAAGCTTTGCTACCCATCTCAGGGCTCATGTCCTGGTCTAGGTCTGGCGCAGCCTGGCTGCCATCTGGGGGACTGTGTGGGGCACAGACTGAGCTGTCTGTCTCTGCTGATGGCGCCTCCTCACTGGGGAAAGGAGAACCTGGTGCCTGTTCCACTTGTGGAGCCACAGGCTCGGCAGGCTCCTCCTCCTGCACACCTTTAGCCGGGGCAGCAGCTGCCAGCTCAGTCTCTAAGGGACTCCCCGGGGCAGGAGAGACACTGGGCAGCTCAGAGGCTGCCTCTCCTGCCGCCTGGGTGCCCACACTGCTGGGAGAGCCAGGCCTCTCCTGGGCACAAATCTGGGCATTCTCGTTTCTTTCCGGGCGCGAGGGTTTGCCCCACATCTCGTGACTGGCACCACCTCCCCATTGGAACAGGCCCTGGCTGCTCACACCTTCTTCCCTTTGGGACCACTTTTGGTTGCTCACGTCTTTTTGCACTTGGGGCAACTCTTGGACGTTGTAGTGCTTGCCCTGGGATAGCTCCTCGTCGCTGTTGTCTCCCACTCGGGACAGCTGCGTCTCTCTCTCGTCTCCTTCCCCTTGGCGCACGCGCAGGTGGCCTCGCACGTCTTCTTCCAAGGGACTCACTCGCTGGTATGCCTCCCCTTGCCCCTGGGACAGCTCTTGGCCCGTCCCATCTTCTTCCCACTGGGAGAACTCTTGGCATGTCTCCTCGTCTTCAGCCCATTGGTCCAGCTCCTGCGCTGTGGCACTTGCTTGCCAGTGGCACAGCTCTCGCTGTGCGCCGTCTCCCCGCTGGACTCTCGCACCTACCTGCCACTGGTGCAACTGTTGGTGTCTCTCGGCTCCCCACGGGCAAAATTCCTGCACCGTCACGTCTTCTTGCCATTGGCAAAACTCTCGGACTACTTCTTGCCACAGGCACAGCTCTTGGCCACCAACAACTCCCCCTTGGGAAAGCTCTTGAGCCACCTGGTATCGCCACTCTGGATCCGTGTCGACAAGGGGCTCCTCCTCCTCCTCAGTCTCCGACAGGGGCGGCTCTGAGCCGCCCCCTGCCCCCACCCACTGCCCGCTGAGGGCCTGGCCTTCCAGCCAGCTGGGCAAGGGGCTGGAGGGCTGGAAGTCGGGGTTCACCTTGTCTTCCTCCATCGCAGACGTCGTCTAGCGCAGAGGGATCCCGGCAGCTGCTCCCTTCTGACGCAGAGGGTCTCCCGGGACTGGGCACCCCAGGGCTCCGCGCCCCTTATATACCCCCCTGGCAGGGCGGGGCGGGGCTCTGCCGTGTCACAAAGGGCCTCTGGGCATCACAATGTCCCGCATCACCAAGGGCCCTGACACAGCGCGCCTGTGTCACAAAGGGCCACACCCCCGGCACCCTTCAGCAGCCAAACCCACTGCAAGTGGCATGGAGCAGCCCCCGGACATGTGGGCTCCTAGCCCCTTGGTATGATCTGGTTATTAAAATGATCAGAAATGCCTCTGCCCAAATGAACGTGCAAACGACACCATATGCCCAAATCAATAGTGTGGGTTCTTTTGGACAGCCAATGAGAGAGAGGGAGGGGTGGAGAGAGAGACAGAGAGAAAGAAAGAAAAAGAGACAGAGACTGACAGGGACAGATTAAGTAGAAAATGTCACCGCTCCGTGGACGCCAGTGGCGTCCCGTTGACGCTGTCCATCAGGTGTTCTTGGTGGGGAGGGGCCCCCGAAAACATAGAGTTCGGTGGATTGAAATACATTTGGGCCAGGTGGGAAGGCGCAGCTACCTCCCACGGCAGGGGCCAAGTTTGACACCGTCTCTTGCAAGAGACTCTGCATCTGTGGCATCGGTTTGCGTGACGTGCAGTGCTCTGCTGCAAGGCCTCAGCAGTGAGTCCGGGGAGCGCTTCAGGCGTCCTTGCTGGATTATGAGACCTCTTCAGCAGCCCCTCATGGGAATGTCCCATGGATGCAGCCTGGCTGCAGGTGAGAAATTTTACAGCTGAGCCGGTTTTTGTAAGGGAAGATGGGCGCTCAGTGCCTCTGACCAGAGGTGACGGCACACCCCCAAAACTCTCCTCCTCCCTTCTTGGCTGGGAGGGAGTGTGTGCAAGGCTGGCCTCAGCAGATGAGCCTGGGGCTTGTGGCCTCCCCCAGCCAGAACTCAGCCCAAACTGATTTTCAGGACAGCCGCTGGCTTTGGCTTCCTTGTGGCTAAACCAAGGCACGACAGCCCGAGCCGCGCACTGCAGAGGCCTGGCTTTGGAGGGTGGGCTGTGCGGGGCACGAGGAATTGGCCAGATGGACGCAGGCAAGGAGTTGTAGTCGGTGGCTCCCCGTCCAGGTGGAGAGCGGGGAGGAGGGATGTCCCTCAGGGCTCTGCCTTGGCCTCGGGGATCTGGAACGGTTTCCCCAGTGACACAGAGAGTGGGTGGAGCTCCCCCTCAGCACGGGCTTTGCAGGGCACAGGAAGCCGAGCGGGGCAGGGGCTGAGGAGAAGGACTTGGGGGTCCTGATGGACGAGAAGCTCAGCGTGAGCCGGCAATCTGAGCTCCCAGCCCAGGAAGCCACCCGTCCGTCCCGGGCCATCCGCAGGGAAACGAGCGACGAGCAGCACGTCAAGGGAGCCGATCCTGCCCCCCTCCTCCGTGTTTGGGAGAGCCCGGCTGGAGCAGTGCATCCGCGTCTGGGGGCGCCAGCATCAGAAGGGTGCGGACCTGTTGAAATGAGTTCAGAGGAGCGCGATGGAGATGCTGAGAGAGCTGCAGCACCTCTGCTATGAAGGCAGGCTGGGCAGAGAACGCGTTACGATGCGATGAGGGAGAGATGCCTCTGCCCGGATTCAGGTGCAAATGAGAGCACGTGCTGACGACATACAGATTTTACTTCCCATGGATTTTATTTAAGAAGCAATGTGAGGTAGAGCGACAGAAAGAAAGAAACAGGAAAGAGATCTCAGAGAGAGAGCAAGAGAGCAGAAGATAATCAGATAAAGAACTAGATGATCTTTCAGGCCCTTCCCAAGCCAAACCATTCTGTGATTCTAGAAGGTGTGTGGATGTGTATAAGAACTAGATATCACTGTTAATATTATTATCATTATAATTATTTTATTGATTTACTACTACTACTACCACTGCTATTTAATCTTCTTCTTCAGCTTTTTCTTCTTCTTAGACTTCATATGATCATTATTATTATTATTATTATTTCCTATTAAAATTTCTTCATCTTAGCATTCTTATTCTTCTCCTTTTTCTTCTACTTATTTCTTACTACTACTATGTCTTCTTTGCCTTCTTATTCTTCTACTCCATTTTCTTCTTCCTATTTCTTACTACTATTGCTACTACTATTTCTTCTTTATCTTCTTCTTCTTCTTTTTTCTTCCTATTTCTTAGTACTACTACTATTTCTTCTTCTTCAACTTTTTGTTATTTCTTATTCTTATTTACTACTACCATTTCTAAATCTTCTTCATCTTCTCCTATTTCTTATTCCTATCCTTATTCCTTTTTTGGTGTGTTTTTTGGGGCGGTTTTGGGTTTTTTTTTTTTTTTGGCGGGGGTTTTTTTGTTTGTTTTTTTCACCCCTACTATACTCTAGAGCCAACTTTCATTACTCTGCGGGGCCCGTCCTGGCGGCGTCAGCGGGCGCTAATCCTCGGGCCGTGCCGCCAGGCAGGGGCAGCGGAAGAGGCTGCGCAGCGCCCGCAGAGCACGCCTGAGGCGGGAGGGACGCTTCTTGCGGGGAGCCGGGTGCTGGCCGAGCGCCGGGGCTCCCGTCTGGGGAGCTGAGGGGCTGGGGCAGCTGTGCGGGGCAGGCAGCGGGCTCAGTGTCCCTGCCTCTGGCAGCTGCTCCTGGAAGGCAGGAGAAGCCGCGTGTCCTCGGAGGCCTTGGGCTTGCAGATGGGGAGGCGAGGCACAGAGCGGCACTTGGTGGCACGGCTCGAATGCCTGGCGCTCAACCCAAGCCTCCCGGGGGACGGGCAGCGGGAGCCCATCTTCGGCAAAACCTGCCAGTCTTTTCTCTCTGTCCTCTTCTTCGCAGAGCTCCAGGAGGCTCACTTCGTCCCACTCATCGTCCTCCTGCAGCAGGGGCTTGACCGCGATGCTGCGGCCGCTCCCGCTTTGCCAGTTGTCCTGCTCCAGCTCTTTGTCGCTGTCATCTTCCCAGCTGGACTGCACGGAGGGTCGGTTACCGTTTCCTCTGAGCACCTCCTGGCCGATGGACTCTTCCCAGTCGGACATGTCTTGGTAACTATCGACTTCTCCGTGGGACAGCTCTGGCTCGCTGGATTCTTCCCAGTCAGAGAGCTTCTGGGAGCTACCAGCTTCTGCGTGGGAAAGCCCTTGCTGCGAGCATTCTTCCCAATCGGAAAAGTCTTGGCAGCTCCTACCTTCTCCTTGGGACAGCTCTTGTGCGCTGCATTCATCCCAGTCGGAGAGCTCTTGATCGCTGCAGTCTTGCACTGGGGACAGCTCTTGCTCAGGGCAGGCTTCCCCTTGGGACACGTCCTGGTAGCTGCCGGCATCTCCTTGGGACAGCTCTGCGGCTTCCTCTTGGTGGACCTGGGAAAGCTCAAGCTCCCCAGCTAAGGCCCCCTCCTCCCTGTCTTGCTCTGCCAGGACCACGCCCCTCTCTGCCTCCTCCTGCTGCTCCCTGTGACCCTGGGTGGCCAGCGGGCAGGGCAAGGGGCTGGGGGAACAGCAAGGGCTGTGCGGGGCAGAGTTTGGGCTCTCTTCCCTGTCTCCTGGAGCTGCTGCTCCTAGTTCTGCAGCCATGCTTTGCTCCAGGTTCCTGTGTTCCTCAGGCTGCTGGCCAGGTGCCTGGACCTCAAGCAAAGCTTTGCTACCCATCTCAGGGCTCATGTCCTGGTCTAGGTCTGGCGCAGCCTGGCTGCCATCTGGGGGACTGTGTGGGGCACAGACTGAGCTGTCTGTCTCTGCTGATGGCGCCTCCTCACTGGGGAAAGGAGAACCTGGTGCCTGTTCCACTTGTGGAGCCACAGGCTCGGCAGGCTCCTCCTCCTGCACACCTTTAGCCGGGGCAGCAGCTGCCAGCTCAGTCTCTAAGGGACTCCCCGGGGCAGGAGAGACACTGGGCAGCTCAGAGGCTGCCTCTCCTGCCGCCTGGGTGCCCACACTGCTGGGAGAGCCAGGCCTCTCCTGGGCACAAATCTGGGCATTCTCGTTTCTTTCCGGGCGCGAGGGTTTGCCCCACATCTCGTGACTGGCACCACCTCCCCATTGGAACAGGCCCTGGCTGCTCACACCTTCTTCCCTTTGGGACCACTTTTGGTTGCTCACGTCTTTTTGCACTTGGGGCAACTCTTGGACGTTGTAGTGCTTGCCCTGGGATAGCTCCTCGTCGCTGTTGTCTCCCACTCGGGACAGCTGCGTCTCTCTCTCGTCTCCTTCCCCTTGGCGCACGCGCAGGTGGCCTCGCACGTCTTCTTCCAAGGGACTCACTCGCTGGTATGCCTCCCCTTGCCCCTGGGACAGCTCTTGGCCCGTCCCATCTTCTTCCCACTGGGAGAACTCTTGGCATGTCTCCTCGTCTTCAGCCCATTGGTCCAGCTCCTGCGCTGTGGCACTTGCTTGCCAGTGGCACAGCTCTCGCTGTGCGCCGTCTCCCCGCTGGACTCTCGCACCTACCTGCCACTGGTGCAACTGTTGGTGTCTCTCGGCTCCCCACGGGCAAAATTCCTGCACCGTCACGTCTTCTTGCCATTGGCAAAACTCTCGGACTACTTCTTGCCACAGGCACAGCTCTTGGCCACCAACAACTCCCCCTTGGGAAAGCTCTTGAGCCACCTGGTATCGCCACTCTGGATCCGTGTCGACAAGGGGCTCCTCCTCCTCCTCAGTCTCCGACAGGGGCGGCTCTGAGCCGCCCCCTGCCCCCACCCACTGCCCGCTGAGGGCCTGGCCTTCCAGCCAGCTGGGCAAGGGGCTGGAGGGCTGGAAGTCGGGGTTCACCTTGTCTTCCTCCATCGCAGACGTCGTCTAGCGCAGAGGGATCCCGGCAGCTGCTCCCTTCTGACGCAGAGGGTCTCCCGGGACTGGGCACCCCAGGGCTCCGCGCCCCTTATATACCCCCCTGGCAGGGCGGGGCGGGGCTCTGCCGTGTCACAAAGGGCCTCTGGGCATCACAATGTCCCGCATCACCAAGGGCCCTGACACAGCGCGCCTGTGTCACAAAGGGCCACACCCCGGCGCCCTTCAGCAGCCAAACCCACTGCAAGTGGCATGGAGCAGCCCCCGGACATGTGGGCTCCTAGCCCCTTGGTATGATCTGGTTATTAAAATGATCAGAAATGCCTCTGCCCAAATGAACGTGCAAACGACACCATATGCCCAAATCAATAGTGTGGGTTCTTTTGGACAGCCAATGAGAGAGAGGGAGGGGTGGAGAGAGAGACAGAGAGAAAGAAAGAAAAGAGACAGAGACTGACAGGGACAGATTAAGTAGAAAATGTCACCGCTCCGTGGACGCCAGTGGCGTCCCGTTGACGCTGTCCATCAGGTGTTCTTGGTGGGGAGGGGCCCCCGAAAACATAGAGTTCGGTGGATTGAAATACATTTGGGCCAGGTGGGAAGGCGCAGCTACCTCCCACGGCAGGGGCCAAGTTTGACACCGTCTCTTGCAAGAGACTCTGCATCTGTGGCATCGGTTTGCGTGACGTGCAGTGCTCTGCTGCAAGGCCTCAGCAGTGAGTCCGGGGAGCGCTTCAGGCGTCCTTGCTGGATTATGAGACCTCTTCAGCAGCCCCTCATGGGAATGTCCCATGGATGCAGCCTGGCTGCAGGTGAGAAATTTTACAGCTGAGCCGGTTTGGTTGTAAGGGAAGATGGGCGCTCAGTGCCTCTGACCAGAGGTGACGGCACACCCCCAAAACTCTCCTCCTCCCTTCTTGGCTGGGAGGGAGTGTGTGCAAGGCTGGCCTCAGCAGATGAGCCTGGGGCTTGTGGCCTCCCCCAGCCAGGAAACTCAGCCCAAACTGATTTTCAGCGACAGCCGCTGGCTTTGGCTTCCTTGTGGCTAAACCCCAAGGCACGACAGCCCGAGCCGCGCACTGCAGAGGCCTGGCTTTGGAGGGTGGGCTGTGCGGGGCACGAGGAATTGGCCAGATGGACGCAGGCAAGGAGTTGTAGTCGGTGGCTCCCCGTCCAGGTGGAGAGCGGGGAGGAGGGATGTCCCTCAGGGCTCTGCCTTGGCCTCGGGGATCTGGAACGGTTTCCCCAGTGACACAGAGAGTGGGTGGAGCTCCCCCTCAGCACGGGCTTTGCAGGGCACAGGAAGCCGAGCGGGGCAGGGGCTGAGGAGAAGGACTTGGGGGTCCTGATGGACGAGAAGCTCAGCGTGAGCCGGCAATCTGAGCTCCCAGCCCAGGAAGCCACCCGTCCGTCCCGGGCCATCCGCAGGGAAACGAGCGACGAGCAGCACGTCAAGGGAGCCGATCCTGCCCCCCTCCTCCGTGTTTGGGAGAGCCCGGCTGGAGCAGTGCATCCGCGTCTGGGGGCGCCAGCATCAGAAGGGTGCGGACCTGTTGAAATGAGTTCAGAGGAGCGCGATGGAGATGCTGAGAGAGCTGCAGCACCTCTGCTATGAAGGCAGGCTGGGCAGAGAACGCGTTACGATGCGATGAGGGAGAGATGCCTCTGCCCGGATTCAGGTGCAAATGAGAGCACGTGCTGACGACATACAGATTTTACTTCCCGTGGATTTTATTTAAGAAGCAATGTGAGGTAGAGCGACAGAAAGAAAGAAACAGGAAAGAGATCTCAGAGAGAGAGCAAGAGAGCAGAAGATAATCAGATAAAGAACTAGATGATCTTTCAGGCCCTTCCCAAGCCAAACCATTCTGTGATTCTAGAAGGTGTGTGGATGTGTATAAGAACTAGATATTACTGTTAATATTATTATCATTATAATTATTTTATTGATTTACTACTACTACTACCACTGCTATTTAATCTTCTTCTTCAGCTTTTTCTTCTTCTTAGACTTCATATGATCAATTATTATTATTATTATTTCCTATTAAAATTTCTTCATCTTAGCATTCTTATTCTTCTCCTTTTTCTTCTACTTATTTCTTACTACTACTATGTCTTCTTTGCCTTCTTATTCTTCTACTCCATTTTCTTCTTCCTATTTCTTACTACTATTGCTACTACTATTTCTTCTTTATCTTCTTCTTCTTCTTTTTTCTTCCTATTTCTTAGTACTACTACTTTATCTCCTTCTTCTTCTTCAACTTTTTGTTATTTCTTATTCTTATTTACTACTACCATTTCTAAATCTTCTTCATCTTCTCCTATTTCTTATTCCTATCCTTATTCCTTTTTTGGTGTGTTTTTTGGGGCGGTTTTGGGTTTTTTTTTTTTTTTTGGCGGGGGTTTTTTTGTTTGTTTTTTTCACCCCTACTATACTCTAGAGCCAACTTTCATTACTCTGCGGGGCCCGTCCTGGCGGCGTCAGCGGGCGCTAATCCTCGGGCCGTGCCGCCAGGCAGGGGCAGCGGAAGAGGCTGCGCAGCGCCCGCAGAGCACGCCTGAGGCGGGAGGGACGCTTCTTGCGGGGAGCCGGGTGCTGGCCGAGCGCCGGGGCTCCCGTCTGGGGAGCTGAGGGGCTGGGGCAGCTGTGCGGGGCAGGCAGCGGGCTCAGTGTCCCTGCCTCTGGCAGCTGCTCCTGGAAGGCAGGAGAAGCCGCGTGTCCTCGGAGGCCTTGGGCTTGCAGATGGGGAGGCGAGGCACAGAGCGGCACTTGGTGGCACGGCTCGAATGCCTGGCGCTCAACCCAAGCCTCCCGGGGGACGGGCAGCGGGAGCCCATCTTCGGCAAAACCTGCCAGTCTTTTCTCTCTGTCCTCTTCTTCGCAGAGCTCCAGGAGGCTCACTTCGTCCCACTCATCGTCCTCCTGCAGCAGGGGCTTGACCGCGATGCTGCGGCCGCTCCCGCTTTGCCAGTTGTCCTGCTCCAGCTCTTTGTCGCTGTCATCTTCCCAGCTGGACTGCACGGAGGGTCGGTTACCGTTTCCTCTGAGCACCTCCTGGCCGATGGACTCTTCCCAGTCGGACATGTCTTGGTAACTATCGACTTCTCCGTGGGACAGCTCTGGCTCGCTGGATTCTTCCCAGTCAGAGAGCTTCTGGGAGCTACCAGCTTCTGCGTGGGAAAGCCCTTGCTGCGAGCATTCTTCCCAATCGGAAAAGTCTTGGCAGCTCCTACCTTCTCCTTGGGACAGCTCTTGTGCGCTGCATTCATCCCAGTCGGAGAGCTCTTGATCGCTGCAGTCTTGCACTGGGGACAGCTCTTGCTCAGGGCAGGCTTCCCCTTGGGACACGTCCTGGTAGCTGCCGGCATCTCCTTGGGACAGCTCTGCGGCTTCCTCTTGGTGGACCTGGGAAAGCTCAAGCTCCCCAGCTAAGGCCCCCTCCTCCCTGTCTTGCTCTGCCAGGACCACGCCCCTCTCTGCCTCCTCCTGCTGCTCCCTGTGACCCTGGGTGGCCAGCGGGCAGGGCAAGGGGCTGGGGGAACAGCAAGGGCTGTGCGGGGCAGAGTTTGGGCTCTCTTCCCTGTCTCCTGGAGCTGCTGCTCCTAGTTCTGCAGCCATGCTTTGCTCCAGGTTCCTGTGTTCCTCAGGCTGCTGGCCAGGTGCCTGGACCTCAAGCAAAGCTTTGCTACCCATCTCAGGGCTCATGTCCTGGTCTAGGTCTGGCGCAGCCTGGCTGCCATCTGGGGGACTGTGTGGGGCACAGACTGAGCTGTCTGTCTCTGCTGATGGCGCCTCCTCACTGGGGAAAGGAGAACCTGGTGCCTGTTCCACTTGTGGAGCCACAGGCTCGGCAGGCTCCTCCTCCTGCACACCTTTAGCCGGGGCAGCAGCTGCCAGCTCAGTCTCTAAGGGACTCCCCGGGGCAGGAGAGACACTGGGCAGCTCAGAGGCTGCCTCTCCTGCCGCCTGGGTGCCCACACTGCTGGGAGAGCCAGGCCTCTCCTGGGCACAAATCTGGGCATTCTCGTTTCTTTCCGGGCGCGAGGGTTTGCCCCACATCTCGTGACTGGCACCACCTCCCCATTGGAACAGGCCCTGGCTGCTCACACCTTCTTCCCTTTGGGACCACTTTTGGTTGCTCAGGTCTTTTTGCACTTGGGGCAACTCTTGGACGTTGTAGTGCTTGCCCTGGGATAGCTCCTCGTCGCTGTTGTCTCCCACTCGGGACAGCTGCGTCTCTCTCTCGTCTCCTTCCCCTTGGCGCACGCGCAGGTGGCCTCGCACGTCTTCTTCCAAGGGACTCACTCGCTGGTATGCCTCCCCTTGCCCCTGGGACAGCTCTTGGCCCGTCCCATCTTCTTCCCACTGGGAGAACTCTTGGCATGTCTCCTCGTCTTCAGCCCATTGGTCCAGCTCCTGCGCTGTGGCACTTGCTTGCCAGTGGCACAGCTCTCGCTGTGCGCCGTCTCCCCGCTGGACTCTCGCACCTACCTGCCACTGGTGCAACTGTTGGTGTCTCTCGGCTCCCCACGGGCAAAATTCCTGCACCGTCACGTCTTCTTGCCATTGGCAAAACTCTCGGACTACTTCTTGCCACAGGCACAGCTCTTGGCCACCAACAACTCCCCCTTGGGAAAGCTCTTGAGCCACCTGGTATCGCCACTCTGGATCCGTGTCGACAAGGGGCTCCTCCTCCTCCTCAGTCTCCGACAGGGGCGGCTCTGAGCCGCCCCCTGCCCCCACCCACTGCCCGCTGAGGGCCTGGCCTTCCAGCCAGCTGGGCAAGGGGCTGGAGGGCTGGAAGTCGGGGTTCACCTTGTCTTCCTCCATCGCAGACGTCGTCTAGCGCAGAGGGATCCCGGCAGCTGCTCCCTTCTGACGCAGAGGGTCTCCCGGGACTGGGCACCCCAGGGCTCCGCGCCCCTTATATACCCCCCCTGGCAGGGCGGGGCGGGGCTCTGCCGTGTCACAAAGGGCCTCTGGGCATCACAATGTCCCGCATCACCAAGGGCCCTGACACAGCGCGCCTGTGTCACAAAGGGCCACAGCCGGCGCCCTTCAGCAGCCAAACCCACTGCAAGTGGCATGGAGCAGCCCCCGGACATGTGGGCTCCTAGCCCCTTGGTATGATCTGGTTATTAAAATGATCAGAAATGCCTCTGCCCAAATGAACGTGCAAACGACACCATATGCCCAAATCAATAGTGTGGGTTCTTTTGGACAGCCAATGAGAGAGAGGGAGGGGTGGAGAGAGAGACAGAGAGAAAGAAAGAAAAAGAGACAGAGACTGACAGGGACAGATTAAGTAGAAAATGTCACCGCTCCGTGGACGCCAGTGGCGTCCCGTTGATGCTGTCCATCAGGTGTTCTTGGTGGGGAGGGGCCCCCGAAAACATAGAGTTCGGTGGATTGAAATACATTTGGGCCAGGTGGGAAGGCGCAGCTACCTCCCACGGCAGGGGCCAAGTTTGACACCGTCTCTTGCAAGAGACTCTGCATCTGTGGCATCGGTTTGCGTGACGTGCAGTGCTCTGCTGCAAGGCCTCAGCAGTGAGTCCGGGGAGCGCTTCAGGCGTCCTTGCTGGATTATGAGACCTCTTCAGCAGCCCCTCATGGGAATGTCCCATGGATGCAGCCTGGCTGCAGGTGAGAAATTTTACAGCTGAGCCGGTTTTTGTAAGGGAAGATGGGCGCTCAGTGCCTCTGACCAGAGGTGACGGCACACCCCCAAAACTCTCCTCCTCCCTTCTTGGCTGGGAGGGAGTGTGTGCAAGGCTGGCCTCAGCAGATGAGCCTGGGGCTTGTGGCCTCCCCCAGCCAGAACTCAGCCCAAACTGATTTTCAGGACAGCCGCTGGCTTTGGCTTCCTTGTGGCTAAACCAAGGCACGACAGCCCGAGCCGCGCACTGCAGAGGCCTGGCTTTGGAGGGTGGGCTGTGCGGGGCACGAGGAATTGGCCAGATGGACGCAGGCAAGGAGTTGTAGTCGGTGGCTCCCCGTCCAGGTGGAGAGCGGGGAGGAGGGATGTCCCTCAGGGCTCTGCCTTGGCCTCGGGGATCTGGAACGGTTTCCCCAGTGACACAGAGAGTGGGTGGAGCTCCCCCTCAGCACGGGCTTTGCAGGGCACAGGAAGCCGAGCGGGGCAGGGGCTGAGGAGAAGGACTTGGGGGTCCTGATGGACGAGAAGCTCAGCGTGAGCCGGCAATCTGAGCTCCCAGCCCAGGAAGCCACCCGTCCGTCCCGGGCCATCCGCAGGGAAACGAGCGACGAGCAGCACGTCAAGGGAGCCGATCCTGCCCCCCTCCTCCGTGTTTGGGAGAGCCCGGCTGGAGCAGTGCATCCGCGTCTGGGGGCGCCAGCATCAGAAGGGTGCGGACCTGTTGAAATGAGTTCAGAGGAGCGCGATGGAGATGCTGAGAGAGCTGCAGCACCTCTGCTATGAAGGCAGGCTGGGCAGAGAACGCGTTACGATGCGATGAGGGAGAGATGCCTCTGCCCGGATTCAGGTGCAAATGAGAGCACGTGCTGACGACATACAGATTTTACTTCCCATGGATTTTATTTAAGAAGCAATGTGAGGTAGAGCGACAGAAAGAAAGAAACAGGAAAGAGATCTCAGAGAGAGAGCAAGAGAGCAGAAGATAATCAGATAAAGAACTAGATGATCTTTCAGGCCCTTCCCAAGCCAAACCATTCTGTGATTCTAGAAGGTGTGTGGATGTGTATAAGAACTAGATATCACTGTTAATATTATTATCATTATAATTATTTTATTGATTTACTACTACTACTACCACTGCTATTTAATCTTCTTCTTCAGCTTTTTCTTCTTCTTAGACTTCATATGATCATTATTATTATTATTATTATTTCCTATTAAAATTTCTTCATCTTAGCATTCTTATTCTTCTCCTTTTTCTTCTACTTATTTCTTACTACTACTATGTCTTCTTTGCCTTCTTATTCTTCTACTCCATTTTCTTCTTCCTATTTCTTACTACTATTGCTACTACTATTTCTTCTTTATCTTCTTTCTTCTTCTTTTTTCTTCCTATTTCTTAGTACTACTACTATTTCTTCTTCTTCAACTTTTTGTTATTTCTTATTCTTATTTACTACTACCATTTCTAAATCTTCTT